>JBBIGC010000033.1:7471557-7493330 GCA_037576955.1 Lepidarchus adonis
TGTGTGTGTGTGTGTGTGTGTGTGTGTGTGTGTGTGTGTGTGTGTGTGTGTGTGTGTGTGTGTGTGTGTGTGACAATCTAATAAAAGCAAACATGATGATTCAGTAGTTTTACAAGCAGCTTTATTTATTTAAGCTAATTAAATTAATCAAAAGTTTCTACTCCTTTGGTATCTGAAGTCAGCAAAAAAATGGACACAGACAAAAGTAAGCATCTAATTACACTGAAACAATTCACAAGCAAGTGATGTTCTTTTGAACTGCCTATTTTGCAGGCAGAGGAGGAGCCAGTTGTTGAGGAGGTAAGACACATTTGTTTGGTTATTACAGGCTTATAGAAATGACTGCAAGTAATGCGATGCGTTTTCCTCTGAAGCATTGTTTTGCATAAGCAATAAGCAATGGGCCTTTTCTTGTCTGTGGGAATATGCATAGCTTCCTGTTAAAAGTCCTCAGGGGCTTGAAATCCACAGCGCTTTGTAAATATAGCTGAAAGGAAGCAATTAAGTGTCATCGCATTGCATACAGATGTCTGCTGTTATTGGACCAAATAAATAAATGAATATTTCTTTGCATGCCTGATCAGCAATGTGGGACATTCACACTCATTAGTTTCCATTTGACATTGCCCTACGATATTTTCAGCTTGTGCAGTATACAAATGCCATGGGCAATCTATGCTGTTCTAAAATTGCGAATTTTCTTCCTTCTTCTCTCCATTGCTAATTTTCTTTCTCCCAGGAGGTGGAAGTGGGAGCCAACCCAGTCCAAGTGGAGACTGGAGAGTTTGATGAGGCCATTGAAGTTGTGGAGGACGTCATTGCAGAGAGTGAGTTTAAAAGTCAAAAAAATATCTAATGTTTAATCACAGGGGCCATATTCACAACATGTTCTTGTATTTTATTTATAATTTTTGCATTGGTTTATGTACCAAAGGCAGCTATAGTTCACACTTATAAGACAATGCTTAATTCCTCACAATTAAAATAGCTGTTTTATTGTTGATTGATGTATGCAAGCGTCACCGCGCTTGCTCAGTCAACAGCTAGTGCAAAACTCCAGCAAACAAGTCTCCTAATTAGCGGTGACACTTTGTCTTGTGTTGTGCCTCATTCAAAAAGCAATCCAGCTTGGATCACTGCTAATTTAGTTTGATTGAACTAAGCTGTAGACTGAGTATTACATGCAAATGTGTATAATAGCATAAAAACATTTTAATTCAATACCTACATCCACACCTAGGGAGTGAATGGTATGCTTAGAAAATTGAATATGTACAGTGGGGCAGTGGTGGCCTAGTGGTTAGGACCTTTCCACTGCAATCAAAAGGTTCAAGGGTTCAAGTCCCAGCAGGTACAGTCTCCACTACACTGTTGGTAGCTGCCCACTGCTCCATGTGTGCACGTGTGATTAAATGTAGAGGTCACATGTGGGGCACTTTGTGTGTTCACAATGACAGATCTTCACATATCAAGCACGAACAAGAATTGTCATTATATAGAATGGTGGCAAACAGTGTATGCATTAGAAAAATGAACTATGTTACAAGAACAAATTGAAACGCCTTACTTTAGAAACATTTATCCATTATAAGTTATCTATATACACTCTATATACAGGCACGTTTTGTTAGCATCCGTAATTATACATCAGCAAGCCACTGCTAATGACAGACTGCACATAAGTCAAAACTTGAATGCTATAATTATGGGTTACCAAGCTATGGTCTTAGAAAACCATGTTTAAATGCCACACATCCAGCCACGTGATGTGTCTGCCAGCCACAGAAAAGCTTACCCAGAAAGAGGTTATTGAGAAGATTGTTGGCGAAAAGTTCAGTTCACAATTGAGCAAAACTGTCAAATTTCTTCTCCCTAGACCCATGCCTTAACCATCACTGCAAGAAGGGCAAGGTGTGTGAGGTCGATGACAGCAACCAGCCCATGTGTGTGTGCCAGGACCCTCTGACCTGCACCGCTCCTGTTGGAGAGTTTGAGCATGTGAGACTTTGAGATGTTAGCTGCTATGACAGTGTGTTTTCCGCTGCCAGGCCGCTTTGATGAATAGCAATCTAAATCTGTCAGACTGGAAACCATGGCATTTAGAGCTGCCATCTTGCCCTTTGTAGGTCTGTGGCACTGACAACAAGACCTACGACTCCTCCTGCCACTTCTTTGCTACCAAATGCGCCCTGGAAGGCACCAAGAAGGGCCACAAGCTGCACCTGGACTACATTGGACCCTGCAAATGTGAGTGTGCATAGAGGTCTGTGAGTTGTCAAAAAAAAGATGTGATTAAGTGAAAGTGCTGGGTGTTTGCCGCAGAGGATGTTTAACATTTAAGCCAGTCACGGTGTGAGCCATAAAGGCCAGGTGAAGCAGAATGCATTGCAGTGATTGATGAGCTCCAGGCTTGAGGCCTCTCTCGCGGGGCCCTTAACATGCGCGAACATGGGGCAGGCTCTAGCAAGCCCATGTTACTCTACTCCACAAAGCAAAGAGAATCCCCTGTTAGATCTTCATGGGCTGGGCCAACTCTCTGGACTGAAGGGATCAGATGGAGCTCCCGCTGCGGATAAAGCCTCGCTGCAAAGCAGACAGAGCAGGGTGCCTGAGCTGCAGATGAACCGAGAAAAACATGTTTTGACATTAGTGAATTAGCTAATAGCACTAGCATGCTAGTAAGCTTCAGAGCAAAGAATTCTTTAAGGATATTTTTAGCACAGAAGGCAAGTTGCCTGGTTTCATAATGGACTGTTTGGTAAAGATTCTGTCAAGACATTTAGTTTTTAGTGTGTGTTAAAATGCATGCTGGTATTGTTAGCATTTTGTTTTTTTAACTTAGCTTCCTATGTCTGTTTCTGCTCTTCCCCAGTGATCCCTGACTGCTTGGAGAACGAGCTGAATGAATTCCCCCTGCGTATGAGGGACTGGCTGAAGAATGTGCTGGTGACTCTTTACGAGCGCGATGAGGACAACAACCTGCTCAATGAGAAGCAGAAGCTGAGGGTCTGTCTTTACCTTCCTCTTTAACTACAGCCCCTCACACATTGGCCCCAGTGCACTTCTTTATATAACAGAAATGGGACGGGTACGTTACCAGCCTGTATTCAGTGCAGTCAATGAACAAATTGTTCAATTCCCAGTGAGGGTTTGTACACTTAAATATAAAGGTGTCAAAAATGGAGGCAATGCCATAGACCAGTGGTCTCCAACCACCGGGCCGCGGACCGCTACCGGGCCTGAAAAGGAACTTTAACGCTTATAAAATACGTTTACAAAATACCACAGTGTTATTTAGTGTTGGTCGTATCATTGTACTTTGTTGTTTTTATCTGTTTTTATCTTAAATGCCGGTCCGTGAAAATATTTTCTGACATTAAACCGGTCCGTGTCGTGAAAAAGGTTGGGGGCCGCTGCCATAGATGACACACTGTCAGTACACTTAATAACTAATCCCCTAACTTAAGGATGCTCAAAGATATTATAATCATATTTTGACAAAATAGTGTCTGCAGTGTAAAAAACATTTACAGACTGTAAAATAATAATTTTGGATCTATTGCACACTGGAAGAGCAGAATAGTTAGGTGATGCTGTGATAATTTTTCAAATTTTAACATATTTTCAAACTTATATAAATTAATGTAATTTATATTTTCAAATTTAGGTGAATGTAAATTTCTGCGTTTTTAACATGTTTTTGGAATTTCATTCTTTTGTATCAGCATTAGCATCAGCAGATATGTTTATAAAAATTTATTGGATATTGACTTTGGTCTGTTTTTGGTCATTTTTATGGAAGCATTTTAGTAAATAACAAAAACTCTTTTAAAAGTTAAAAAAAACTGCACATACTGCAAAGGTTATTATCACTTTGAGTACTGACAAACAAAGTGTCTTTCATGCTCTGAAAAAATGTGTTCTGTGTTCAGGTGAAAAAGATCTTTGAGAATGAGAAGAGACTGCAGGCTGGTGACCACTCTCTGGACCTGCTGGCCCTGGACTTCGAGAAGAACTACAACATGTACATCTTCCCTGTGCACTGGCAGTTCGGCCAGCTGGACCAGCACCCCATCGACGGGTATGGTCTCATTCATACCTCAAGGGCTAAACTCTAACAGTTCTTTAAAGAGTAGATGTTACATACCTTGTCTTTCTATAGTGTTCATACTATATTCAATAGTCATGTCTGTAGTTCAGTACAAACTGTTCTCTACAAATGTTGATATTTGTTTTTGTCTTTCCTGCTTAATACCACAGAAGGAAAAGCTGGCTGATGTTTCCACCTCAAGTGTTTGACTGAAACGTGTGTTTTCCAGGTTCCTGTCCCACACTGAGCTGTCTCCCCTGCGTGCCCCTCTGATCCCAATGGAGCACTGTACCACCAGCTTCTTCGAGCATTGTGACGCTGACCAGGACAAGTACATTGCACTGGAGGAGTGGGCCAACTGCTTTGGCATCAAAGAGCGTAAGATAGCATTACTGAAGGTTTTTTGGAGTTGGGTTGTTGACAGAGAATAAATTCACTCAATACTTCTTTTGTTGTTTCTGCTTGCAGAGGATGTTGACAAGGACCTCGTCATCTAAATCATGGCCATCAATGCTTCATAGTTAGTCTATTGGGATGAGGTGCTAACCATTAAATTAAAATCACATTAATGGTGCTAATTGCGATTTCCAGTAACCTATGTATACCACTAAAATTTAAACTGTAAAAAGAACATGCACAGTCCACACTAACCATCACAGTAAGTGATAACTTCCCTTTTTTTTGTTTGTAACTGTTCCAATATTGTGCTAATGCTCAAGCTAGCTGATGGAACTGAGTAGACGCTTAACAGGTCTGAGCTGGGTGATGTTGGAAATATGATGATGGACTTTGCACGTCAAATGTTTTTTTGTAAATGGTTAAACAAAGATTTACATATTTCTCAAGGAATCAGGGCTTGAATTTAACGTCATTTGGGAGTTGCTGAGGTGAACTTGTAAAAAGACAAAAATAAAGTTTCCAAATAAATATTCTTTCTGCTTGCTTTATAAACCTTTTAGTTTTGTTTGTTGCACTCTTTTGGTGGGGGAAACACTGTTTTTGGTAATTATATTAGAATGGAAGAGCTCCTTTAAATTTGAGCCCTGAATAATAATAAGAGGAAGAATAAAAAGTCTAGTTGTTTATTTGCACCATGTTGAGTATTTAGAAATTAATAGAATACAAGAAAATATTATTTGAACTCACTGGGGAAAGAATCTCGCCGGAAGAGAAATTTCTCCCTCTAACCTGTTCACGTACGTTTGCAGAATTTGCCACAGTGTGAGCACTATGAATCTCTTTACATGAATAAAGCTACTGAGATTTCCAAACCCAAACATTGCATGCATTCTCCCAGTGTTTCATCTTCCTGCTCTGGATATCTGTCTTCTTTCTGCTTCTCCAATTTACAATCACTCGCATCTTTGTACACACACAGCAAACCTGGCAAAATATGGAATGACCTGAGGACAGATGGACGGACGTCTATCCTACAGTTCTGCCAGGTTGAGTCGCCTTTGGATCAGTCAGTCATGGTCCATGTTACTATTTCTTAAACAAAGCAAAGTATTAATTGACGCCTCATAGCTGTAAAAGCTGCATGCAGGATAGGTACAGTATAAACAAATGCATAAAAGAAATAACAAGACATAAAGTAGCAGTAGAATTAAAAATCTGCAGCACACACATGTTTGTAATTTCCCAGAGGGTGGAGCGGGCATCTGTGTAATGTGTCTACTGTGCTTTGGCATGAGAGGGCATTTCTATAACCTATACTTATGAGGTTATTTTTTTACAACAAAAAAAAAGCCTGCATGGGCCCCAGATTGCATATTTATGTGTAGGGTGTGTCGAACAAAATAAAGAAAGAAAAAGCCACAGGAGTTTTTTTGTTGTTGCTTTTTTTGTCTATTATGATCTGCAATTAAAATAATAAAAAAAATTAATCTTATGAAAAATAAACTTTATAATACCACAGGAAAAAATTAAATATTTTATATCTAGCATTATTTATTATATTAATAGTTTCTATACTATGTATCTCTATAATGATATATAATAATCTGCAATACTTGAGAAGGAAGCAAAGACACATGGCAATAAGTACACTATTGTAATTATTACATTATTCTTTATTTGACATATGACATATATGTATGTATATATGTATATATAGTTATTAGATTAACAATTGTACAGGAGTTTAGTTCCTGTAATAGAACTAAACTCCTGTACAATTGTTAATCTAATAACTTCACTGGGACACAATGTTGCTAAATCACAGTCGTATTACCAGCAATAGTAATCTACTGTACAACTGTAGTACAGTAATTGTCTTTGTAATTATCTCTAAAACTTCAATACATACTGTAAACTTTCCCCACTTTATGCTTTAATTATATTCATAAACTTCATTTTATTTTAGAAAACACAGATGTTCATTACTTACAAAAAATAGTAAAACATTGGCATTGTTCATCTGCACCAGTACTACAGAAATCCTTTAATAGAGTTCTTTTTCATAAAGGCTTCCTGAAATCAAGAGCTAGAGCCAATGGCGGGTCTTTGTCTCGTGTGTATTGATCAATATGCTAGAAAACAAGAGCCACTGGTTCCTGCAGAGTGATGAGCAACGGTGCACGCGAGTGAAAAACCCTTCTACACTGAGCTGATTTCACCCAGTCACCAGTTATACCCTTCCAGCCAGAGTCTCTGGTCAGGAATCTCAAACAATGGCAGAGCTCCAAGCACAAAGAGCCGGAGCGGCCCACCCCCTTCCACAACAGGGAGGAGGAGAAAGCCTCATGTTTCCAATTCTCCCACATGGCAGCCACTGCAGATAGGCCACCGAATCCAGTCAGGAATGTGTTCATGGGTGCAAACCTCTACACTTATTCAAGAAAACTTGTAGTTTTAAAAGAATGTTGCTGAAAAATGTCAGTTTTTAGTCTAGACATATTCATAAAAAGTGTTTAGTTATCTGCTCATAGAGTTACAAACTCTGGCCTAGCCTAAATGTTGAAGCTACCATCCAATTCATTCAAACATTTGAAAAATGATGGTAAAAATATTCATTACTGCCTGGCTGAGCTCCTTTAATGAAAATGTGGGGACCTTTTTCAATGGGCCATGCCCAGACCTCTTGAATGGTAAGTAGCACCCCCTAGTGGACTAACACCATATATTACAATCAATCAAGGACGTTTGTAGTAAGTTTGTAGAGTTTTCATCAGGCATCAAGTGCATCAGAGCATGAATTTTCTCCACTGTTTCTCAATCTTGGAACAAAAACCTGTAGTGTTTTCCCTCCTCCATCAAGGCAGATTGAGCTTTTCAGATCATTGGCACACATGTTCACCATACACTTCCTTGCAATATAACCTATAGAAGAACATTTAAAAATAAGGGATAATACAATGCTAATTCAATTCTTGCCTTTGCATTCTAACAATACAAGTATTAGCATGAGACAACCACAAATGTCTCATGAGAGCTTAGCTCTTGAATTTTTCCAACTGAAGCACTTCAGCAACACAGTAAAATAGTGTTACTTTTAGATTACACACCAATGAACCACACCATTAAAACCACTGACTGGTGAAGAGAATAATACTAATTATCTTGTTATCTGATTACAATAGTGCCTGTCAAGGGGCTGGATAATAGCAGCAATTGAGTAATCAGAGGTGAACAGTCGGAACAGAGGGAGAGCATTGATAAAACTGCAGGTCTTGTCAGGGGCCCGAGTATGCAGAGGTTAGTACCAAATGTTCAGTATCTTGTCAAATCAAATCAAATCTATATTGACATCAGGTTACTGCTACACTAGTATAGCACACCTGAGTGGCACACAACAGAGTGGTATACAATATAAGAATATAAAGAAATAGAGAAAAATAAATAAATGTAAATGAATATGCATGTTTACATGTATATACATGTGTAAATCTGTACACAGTTGTATGAGTGAGTGTGTGTATGTGCATATATAAACACATACAGACTGTTTGCTGAAGAAAAAGGGCAGTATGGAGTGCAAATATGCAGTAAGGAGTGCAATATAGAGTGCAGTATATAGTGCAAGTGACAGTAGAGTGTCTGTGGGGTGTTAGTGGTCAGTGTTCAGCAGTCTGATGGCATGATGGAAGAAGCTGTCCCTCAGTCTGCTGGTACGGGACCGGGTGCTGCGATACCTCCTGCCTGACGGGAGTAGTTTGAACAGATTGTGACTGGGGTGACTGGATAAAATCAAGGTTAAATGGCAGAATTGGTGTGGATCAGTGTTGGGACACTGACTGGTGGTGTCTTGCATCCATGTAAACATTGCCATGGTTTTAGCATTATTAGAATAGCAGGGGTGTTGTTTATGTGCAGAATGATGGTGCTAGGCACTATTTCACCTTAGAAATTTTTTGGATCCCCAGGAGAAGGGTTAAATGTTACAGTGTTACTATTTAACCTTGGTTTTATATTTTAGTATTCATCTTCACATTTTTAAATTTGGTCCACACCTAAATCATTCAAAGGCACTTTAGGTCTTTTTAGATCAGGTGTTTTGCTTTAATCAATACTAAATCTCTAAAAAGACAAGCCATCTGATAATATAAGAGGGGTTAGATCAGGCCCAGCTCCACTCTGGACCGACAGAAGCATGATGGGAGAAGTTTCAGTTTCTGTTTCACCCTTTTCAATGGTTTCAGTTTCTTTTTCACAGGTTTATAACAAAGAAGAAGAAGAAAAAGAGGAAGAAGAAGAAGATTTTTTTATTGAAGCTGCATTTAAGGGTAATTGACCTACTCGATCCGCAACAGAAGGGGTAAAAAAGCTCAAGAATTACCCTATTACTATTTAACCGTGCTCCTACACAATAGGCCGTGGGAAATTCGCAATGTCCATTTTGATTGGGTAACATTGGGGCGGGCTTTTGATTACTCGGTTGCTGATTGGTTGGAGCGATGCCGTGCCGTGAAACTATTGGTCGCTATTAATCACATGCGACCCCCGAAGTAGCTGCAGTGTAAGTGAATTTGAAACCGGCTAAGCACGCGCTGCCATTCTCACTCCACCCGGCGCGGGAGGCGATTACATAAACCAGTGAGCATTTTTTCACGGAATTTATAGTATCTTCGCTCCTGGTAAGTAGTCTGGTTATTAGTTGTGAATACAAAAATAAATATTTTTTCTTTATTAAAATTTTTCTGTATTTAACGAAGCCTTTATGTTAGCTAGCCAGTCGGTTGCTAAATAGCATGTTCGGTTTTTGTGAACTAATTAGCGTTACTCGCTCAGTGGGACTGTGTTTAATCTTTTTTCGCGTCGGATCCCTGTACAGTTTTGGTAGAATTTTATTTCAGACTGAGATATATTGTTAGGTAATGGAGCTGCGCCTCGTGGTGTCGTATAGCAAAGAAGTAGACTTTGTTAGCGTGCTAGGCTAAAACAATTCAGCCCGTGCCTCATCCACTTATCAGCTCGCGAGCTATTCCGGCTAGCGTAGCTTAGCAATAACGTTACACGAACGACGAAATTGACCAGATGCGTCTTGAATTTCGACGTATACTACCCGGTATTGTTTTTTGTTGGATTACTATAGTATTTTGTCATTTCAGGTATATATCAAGTCACATGTTAAGCAAAACGTACTTTAATCGATTGATGTTCTCTTGCTTAGCTACCTAGCTATGCTAATCTGAAATAATGGCGAGCACGTGCTAGCTTTCGAAATGATTATAAAATATTCTGGTAATCAGACTTGGTGACGGTCTCCATCGTGTTGTATAAGTCATTATTTGTTCGATTGATGATTGAGTAAACGCAGGTCTAACACAGTGGTCCTCCCGCTGGCAGCGAGGCTTCATCACTGGGCCTGGTTAGCGTGACCGTTAGCAGCGTCTCACGTTCACCTATTAACGGCTCGCTGCTCGACGGCTGAAAGGGTGTTGCCTTGCGCTGCTGTTGGAAACGAAGTACACTGATCGACGACTTGTCGGGTATTTAAGCGAAGGCCAAACAAACGTGCCTCCATCCTGATAGGTGTAGCTCAGATATCTGTACAGGTGGGGAGGCAGGTCGCTTTGGAATTTATTGTTGCTGAAGATTAAACTGGTCATTTTGTATTATTTCAGTTGAAACCAGCTGACCAAAGAAATGGTGATGGAGAAGCCAAGTGCCCAGCTTGTCGGGCGAGAGTTTGTCCGACAGTATTACACCCTTCTGAACCAGGCTCCAGACTATCTTCACAGGTACAATTTCAAGCCAAAACCCCTCTCTCGTGTTTGTTATATACATATACATAAAAACAAACACAAATTTTCATTCTTAACATTAACAGAAAAAAGGATGGTTTGTCAATGTTTATTTTTGTCAGTAGAAGTCCAGAAATGCTAATCTTATTCTGATTTTATAGGTTTTATGGCAAGAACTCCTCTTATGTGCATGGAGGTCTTGACAACAATGGCAAACCGACGGAGGCAGTCTATGGGCAGTCTGTATGTAAACTAAAAGACTCACTATCGCTTACTCAAGTCATGCTCTTTTTAATTTTTACAAGCTTATATAGGCGTGTAAGTATAAAAACATTGACTATTTCATTCCTCTTTACAGGAAATTCATAAAAAGGTGATGGCATTGAGCTTTCGGGACTGCCACACTAAAATCAGACATGTGGACGCCCATGCAACCTTGAATGAAGGAGTTGTAGTTCAGGTGATGGGAGAGCTGTCCAACAACATGCAACCCATGAGGAAATTCATGCAAACCTTTGTTTTGGCCCCTGAGGTATGTAATCAATCTGCCCATATTTTTCACCTGCATACTTTTATTTCCTATAAACATCATAGTGCTACTGGAGAAAACTTCTGTCATACAGAACTGTTCTCAGCTTATTTCTGAATGCAGCTCTTGCTGTAGAAGCAAATTTGTCTTTCTTATTCTGATGGTAATTTGATGGTAAAAATCCTTTTGTTCTTAAGTATTGCTGTTACTCTAATCCTTAATGTTTATAATGCAATAATCTTGGTATTTATTTGTAATACACTCTTTTCAGGGCACTGTTGCTAACAAGTTTTATGTACACAACGACATATTCCGCTATCAGGATGAGGTCTTTGGGGACTCAGACTCTGAACCCCCTGAGGGTAAGTCAAATGTTCTTTGAAGGGTCTTTAACATAGACAGATTAAGTGCATCACAGATGGTCTCATTCGTCGCTTTCCTTTGCAGAATCTGAGGAGGAAGTGGAGGAGCTTGAGAGAGTGAACACGCCTGAGGTGGCACAGGAAGAGACTGCCACGTTCTATGAACAAACCCCTTGGTACTTATTTTCCTCCCCCCCCCCCCTTGATGTTTATAACATTGCTTAACTCCAACATATGTCATTTACATCTGGTGGAAGGAACAATGTTTTTGCTGTAAAGCAATTCATGAAATTTCAATTTTACGTGAGCTGAAATTGAACAGTGCAAAAAACTGACTCTGAACTAGACAAAGATCAATTTCTCGATTAGACATCCAAGGCTACTATAACATTAGGATGGTGTGCACACTGTTGTAGCCCAGATCCAGAAGCCCCTCAGGAGGAAGTGGTTGTAACCCCAGAGCCTCAAGCTGAGCCAGAAGTTGAGCCAGAGCCTGAACCTGCAGTAGTGGAGCTGAAACAGGAACCGGTCAGTCAAGCAGAGCCTCATCCAGAGAAAACCCAGCGAGCTCCCCCCTCACCCACACCTGCAGATCCTGCACCTGTCACAGCAGAGGACAACAGGGTATGATTTTGAATTTATTTTTATTAGTTTTAACTTTTTGGTCCTCAGTTTGGGCCTTGTCTGTAGAAGGATGTAAAGTGGTTAATGAGCATTAATAAACCTTATTACAATAGAACACATTAAGGCCCCTCTAGCTGTAGACTAGGATTAGACCATCAGTTATCACTTCAGGAATCCAGTTCCAGTAAGGACAGTTTAGACCCCTTTAGCTTGTAGATGTAGGTTAGACTATCGTGGTTAGACCAGTAAAACAAGACTTTTGAGAGAAGGCATTGTTTCTTTTTGATGAGGTAATTGAGATTCTCTTATTTTCTCTCTCAGACTTTCTCATGGGCTTCAGTCACCAGTAAGAATCTCCCACAAGGAGGAGTCGTCCCCCCTTCAGGAATTCCCCCTCATGTAGTCAAAGCTCCAGCAACTCAGGTATGCTGTCATACCTTTTTTTAATGTCATGTCCTTTAAATCATTTATAAAGATATTAAGTGGTATTTATTGATTGACATTTCTGATAGTTATTTTAAGTATCTCTTTAGGTTGATATTTTTAAAGTGGAAGTTGTCAGTTGCCAATACATGCCACTGAATTTGTGAACTATTCATTTGCCACTGAATATTGTAGCCTCGCGTGGAAGTAAAAGCAGAAGCCCAGCCCACAGCACAGAGACCTCAAAGAGACCAGAGACCACGCGACCAAAGACCAGGACCGCCTCCAGCACAGAGAGCTCCAAGACCTGGAGGTATGCCTTAATGTATTTTTATGCTATACATGTTAGAAATCTGTATCTTTTTAAGGGTGTGAAAAGGTGAAGGTTAGGTGTGTGAAGGGATATTGATCCAGCTTTGTATATAATGTTCAGTACATTGAGTCAAACTCAGGTCCTGGAAGCTGCTATACAGCACAGTTTGGTAGTTTCCTGACTCAAACACACTGGTAATTAACAGGTGATTTGAACTAGAAATAATCAAACTGAACCTCCAGGACAGGAGTTCGACATCCCTGCTCTATTGTATAGCAGAGCAGCCGTTGGTGTGATAGATTTTTCTAATAAAAACAATATTGCAGCATTATATTTCAGCATGCTCAGAGAAAAATAGATCATCAGCGTGACTTTGTGCACAGATCAATAGCATCAATATTATGCGATGCTGCTGTATGTTTTCCAATTACAGCATGTAGCATACACAGCTTAGGTTTAGGCAGTGACTAACCCTTTTTTTTTTTTTTATAAAAGAGGTACCCTTAAGGGAAGTAATTAGGTCTTTTTAATCAAACTAATTGCAGAAGACCCACACTTGAATGGATTTTTTTCCCCTGGTAACTTAATTTAAAATTGTGCTGGTATGAAGTCTCCAGCTCTGTGAAATACCCTTCCTCTGTCTTCATAAACTAAATTCCATCCTTCAAAATTGAAAGGTCTTTGTAATGTAAATTGGTGGTGGTGGGGGGGGGGGGGGGGTGCAGATCCTGGCTAAAATTGCAACGGTGTGTGGATGTTTGCAGTGCGAGAAGGTGAGAGCGGAGAGTCTGAAGTGAGGAGGGTCGTCAGGTATCCTGACAGCCAGCAGCTTTTTGTAGGAAATGTACCTCATGACGTGGACAAGGCTGAGCTGAAAGAGTTCTTTGAACGTAAGTCTGAAAATAATATACACCTCTTAAATAAAAATCAAATCTCCTCTGAGGTGATGTCTAACAGAGCCTCTCGTCTGCTTTCAGAGTATGGGACAGTGCTGGAGCTGAGGATCAACAGTGGTGGTAAACTGCCCAACTTCGGATTTGTGGTATTTGATGATTCTGAACCAGTACAGAAGATTCTGAGCAGCAGGGTGTGTTTAATTGGCAGATATTCTTGATATATTTATAGATATTTGTGGTGTATTCTTTGTTAAACACGTGATTCTAACACTAGTTGTTGTTCTGTTGTAGCCCATTAAGCTACGAGGTGATGTGCGTCTGAATGTGGAGGAAAAGAAGACGCGCTCAGCCCGTGAAGGAGACCGCCGAGACATCCGCCCCAGGGGCCCTGGTGGACCTCGAGATAGGATAGGAGGGCCTAGGGGTCCGCCACCCAGAGGGGGCATGGCTCAGAAGCCGAGCTTTGGTGCCGGTCGCGGAGCAGGATCTAGTGAGGGGCGCTATGCGGGACCACGTCAGTGAAGCAGCTCTCGTGTCAAATCACTGCTGATGCAAAACACCCCGAATAACAAATGGCTTCCCTCATCCCTGTTTCCGTGCCGCTCCTGAGCTTTGGAGCGGTTTCCCCCTTTTATCTGGACTCCTCGTATTTGAGTTTGAACTTTGAATTTGTTGTAGACAAACAAAAACTACTTGAATTGTGGAAAAGGTAAAACCCAACGTTTTTTGGTTTTAGCGTTCTCTCCCTGTTTCTTAAAGGAACGTGTTTTTACTGCTCGGGCAATCCTGTGTATTGCTAGCGCCCGCTGTCAGGTCAAAGTGCAAGTATGGTTTTATTTGGAATTGTTGCCAAGTCAAATCATGGTTGTGTATGAGTGACTATCTAGCATGTAAAGAATCCTGTTTGCCTTCTACTGTTGCACTTCATCAAGAATGACGACATATTTTAACAACTCTGCTGACGAGAGAACAAAAATAAACTTGATGTACTGTTTTGAATTGTGTCTGTTCTGTGTTGCAAGGTTTCGTGCTCTGGATGCTTGTTCTGAACGGCGTCAATCCCAAACAAGTGCAAAGTTAAAACCTATGGATCCAATCTGAAGACGTTTACAAGCAACCTATGAATCTTTTGAGGTGGCTGGAGAAATAAGTGGAAATTCAGCAGGCAGCTCTACTTGCATAGTTAATTAAATTGTCTCTGCTGCCAATGGTGGCGCTGTAACTGCTGGGAGTTTTCCTTTAAGAACTATGTAATGTATTTTGCTTATTTCTGAATTTGAATGGATAATTTTGTTTTGGAACATAATGGGGAAAGTCTTTATTCAGTGTCCCAGCAGGGTTTCTGTGTTTTTAGACATACGGTTCAGGCTGAAAACATGTCAGATGAGTTCTAGTGAGAACATAATCCCGACACCTGGCACTTCATAATTAATGCTTTTCTTTGCTATAATTACAGTCTCATGATTCCTGTAATTACTGATCAGCTTCTTTTGTTTTATGGGGATCAGTGTCTAATCTGAAGGGTTTGAGATGCACCAGCTGTGTCTGGGTCATAGCTTTACTAGACTGTATTGAAGTTTTCTTCCACAACTATGAACTTTTGATTGTCTGTCTTGTTGCTCAGTGTAACTGCAGTGCCGCCTGAAGATCCAACATGCTGAATGTTTTAAACAGGAATCCAGTTTTGGTTTAAAATGGAAAAATGACTCATACCGAAACTCCTTTTTGAGGGTTAAGAGTTTTGAATGGCTGCCATTTTTTCTGTTCTAGTTTTTATGTCACTCAAAAACGTTTATTATAAAAAAAACTTGGAAATTGGCAGTGTTAAAATCCTAGCTGCTGCCCATGGATGACAGTCTGGTCATAGTCTATAACAAAGTGGCAAAATGGTTTTTGCTATAGGACAACCACTTTGGGAACAAGATTAGTTTCCATTTAAATTAAGCAAATGTGGTTTGAAAAAACCCAATAATTCTGCAGTTTGGACAATGAGAAATCCTGGTTCACATTTAGCCAACGTAAAAGAATTCTCACAGAATGTATGAGAAAACGGATCAAGAATGAGGTTTTGATGGATTACCGTGGTGGATGGAGGGGCTGGCATTAGCATTCCAGTATGACATGGCCTCCCTCTACGTAGCATGGGCTTGACCTCAGTGGCCCACATGAGTCTAAAATGTCCTCCTGCAGCTTTCAACAACCCACCAAGCAGATGCCCACCCCTTCCCCAGCTGAGACGCCCTTAACACGGAAACCATGGAAATACAGAGCCTGCAACACCACATACTGTGTCCCAGTTAAAGGTTCTGTAAGCTGTTTACCTTTTCTTTGGGGGCTTCTCTCCCACTGTGTTCAAATTCCTGTTAAAGTAATATTAGCGTTTTTACACAGATGTTTACCTGCTGCAGCTGTATACTGAAGCTGATTACTACACCTTTAGCTTAAAAACAGCATCATTATAACCAATGAGCAGCTGCTGAACATTATTTATATGGTCATGACCTTAAACATCATCCTGTTTTCAAAGTCCTAAGTGTGGAGGACAAAAACAGGTTAACATTTATCCATCCATTGTCCAAACCATTCATTTCAGGACATGAGGAACCTAGAGCTGATCCCAGTTGACAACAGGCCAAGAAAGGTTACACCCTGGACCCATAACAGGGTCCTGAAACAATAACTATTCTATATGGTCATGTATTTATTGAAGAAAAAAGATCCAATAATGTCAGCTTGTGGCTAAAGTAAGTGAACCCTTATGATCAAAGGTGTAGGTTTGCTTTTGAATTTGGTGGGGACCCCCCTCACCCCCACTTCATGAAACATATCTTGATCACACAACATCAAAAATGTAAACTATTATTTATATTTTAACTCCATCCAGAATGGATTGATGGATTAATTAAAGGTGACTAATGACTGAAGACAGACTTCTTCTCTTCAGCTATAACACATCTTTCATACATCAGTATATAAATAACACAGGGGCGAACTGAAAGGAGTAACCGGGTGTTATAGTCAAGACACATGACCTGAAATAAATGACCTGACATTATCAATTCATTATGTAAAGAAAAAGAAAAGTATTAAAATACCATCATTCCATTTTGTGTTTGGTGCTAACAAAAATGTATAGTCAAACATCAATAGGAAAATGCAAAAACATTATGCACACACTGATGATGATTAAGAGGCTCACTCAGGTGGACCCTCGAGTAGAGAACACAGTGGTGCATTATGTTTTTGACATTCATGGAGCATTATGTTTTTGCTTGATCAAAATCATTAGTGATAACAGTTCAGCAATCGCTAGATTACACACAATTATATGCCTTTGCTTATGATTATCCTATCATTTGAAGGTGAATCCAGTCTGGTGTTTGCAATCAATAGGAAGACAATTTGCGGTGAGGGGGAGACCCTGTTTTATTTAAAGCAATGGGATGGATAGGTATCATGGCTCAACAAGGGAGGTGTCTGAGGACCTCAGTAGAAAAGCTGTTGATGCTCATAAAGCTGGAAAAGGTTATAAGACCATCTAAAGAGTTCAGCAGTCAGACAGGTTGTGTATAAATGAAGGAACATTAAGACTGATGTTACTCTACCCAAAAGTGGTCACCCATCAAAGATTCCAACTACAAGGCGTATAATAGTCTGAAAGGTTACCAGGGTAACCCAGGAGACCAGGGTAACTTCAGCACCCAAAGACCTATATTACATTGGTTAATTGGTTAATCCTAAAAAAAGCCTCACTGCACACTGGATTGATGGATGTCGTATTACATGTGCATCTGATTTATGGATCTCATACAGCAGTGTGTTAAACAGCATAAGGAAGACATGTTGGGCACTTGGAAACTAGACAAGAAACCAAGAAATCATTTTCGTGGGACAGAAGGGGAATTCAGTTGTCAGCGATACACTACATTGGATTGGAATAACTTTAATGAACATAAAGAGGACGCTGTGAAACCGTTATCTAGGAAAATACAGATTTGAGACTGGGACTCTGCAATGGAAGATGCTTCTTAATGGTCGGAGGCAAAAAATATCTTGATCGGGACACCTCTAATCTTTAGACATAGTGGGTATACAGCAAGTCAATAATCCTAAACAAACAATTGGGAATAAAGAATCTAATGACTGTTCTGGAATAATCAAGTCCTGATCCTTAATCCAGTTGAAATGATGACAGTTTTTTAAAACAAATTTTAATTAAATTTTTTTTTAATGTTTAATGTTTTTAATAAAACCTAAACTGTCATCTGAGCAATAATTGCAATTAAAACATAAAAAAAATGTTTAATTAAAATTTGTGGTAACTGTGGATCAGTCCTGCAGCCATGTTGGTGGGTTTCGTCACATGAAGTGCTCGCTTTAGGTCTTTACATATATATAGATATATATAGATATATAGATATAGATATATATAGATAGATATATTGAACATTTTAAAGGGTTCACAAACATTTAAGCACCTCTAAAAATGCAGGTCTTAGGACGACATGACTCCAGTAACAGTACAAAAGCCCATTAAAAGCTCTGCTGTGGAAAAGTAGTTTAATCTGTAAAACAACAAATAGCTTTACTGCTTCATTTACACTGACAAACACAGTGAGTTTAGTGTATATCTGTACACCACTGCACACGCTAGTGTACACTATATACATATAGCTAATGGAGTTCTCCCTTTTTAAAAACCAGATATGACAAATTGACTAAATGCTAGATACTAAACACCATCAGTTTTAGCTCTTGTTTGATAATTGTAATACAAGACGAAACATGCTGCTCTGCCTGAGTGAGGATGACAAATATTCATATTTCATACACAGAGAACCAAGTTTCTGTCCCAGCCTTCATGTTTCAGTGGCTCCAGGCCCGGGGGTGATTTTGGATGTCAGCTGTAATGTAATTCTAGTGGCAGTGTAGCAGAGTGCAGAGCGGTCAGAGGGACCGGGTGGTCTGCAGCAGCAGGGGGAGGACGGCCTCTTCCACGCTACTCAAGCAAGGAAAGAGAAATTGATTGAGCGAGTCCTTTGTGGATTATAATCCACTTGCATAATTTAAAAGCCACAACAATGAGACACAGTGAGCCTTTTGCATTTGGTCAAACTCGTCAAATTCGGTTCAGTTTGGGACGTCCTATGAGAGACTGCTCTTTGACTCTTTTGGTTTATATGATTGTGAACTTCCATATTAGCTTAAATAATAATGCATTACTTTAAGATCGAATGAAGCACATTGGAATTAAACTATGCTATTAAACTAATTATGCTATTCAGTTTGTATTAAGCTGTAAGTGCAGGTAAGACAACATGTAAACATATTATATTAAATTCACCAGTAAAACAATAAAAAAGACAATGTAGGTGGTCAGGTAGAGACCTGCAGGTTTACAATGGTAAATACAAACGAAGGCACAGTGTATAATAAGCCAAGGGAGCGACATGTTCACCGCCTGCATGGAGCCTGTGGCGCTCCACACAAAAATTATTCTGTGACTGTGTGACCAAAATATGTATGTTCCTGTGCCCTGTAGCAAAAACAAGACCGTAGGAGCGCTCTGTTTTAATGACATGGAGAAAAGAAAATATTTTAGAACATTTTTACCATTTTTCATGGTCTTTCATGTCCTGCAGATGAGATGAGAGATACCTAAAGGAATCAAGATTTATTTTGACAGCCAAACTGAAAGTGTGAACTAGGACAGCCTGCTCTAAATCATGCTACAGTGATATGGCAAAATTTAAGACAATGTTTAGTTACATTTCTAGGTGTAAAGAATGTACATACGTATTGTAAAGAGAACACACTTCTACATTTTTAGTTATAAAAGTAACAATGTGTCCAATTCCACTCACTAGTTCCACTCCCCCATTAACAAAACACCAACACTGGAGGGTGATGGGTGGCACATACTGTACCTCTTTCAAGTAAAGTGAAGCCCTGCCATCTTATTGAACCCCCTCTATTTCCATTTTCACGGGACACCTTAAAGCTTTTGGTTTTAACCGCCAGTGTTATTATGTCATCTAGCAGACGGTTGCACTGGCTAATGTGCTGAGTGAGTGACTGAGAGCCATTGCCCCCCCATAGAGAGAGAGAGGTCAGTTACGCTCTCTTGGGCTCCTGGCCATGGATTGCTGCCACACACCAGGGTTAAAACTCACAATCTCGGAATGATAAGGGCAACGACAGGGCTTGGCTAGTGGGAGCCCACATCCTGAATTTTTATGAACAGATGCCTTCACTAAAATTAATGTATTGGGAAATCAAAGAAAGTTGCTCATGCATGTAATGTTCTATGTATTTTGTTCCCCCAACAAAGCAAATAAATAGAATTTGTGAAATAAAAATAGCAGAAAAAGGCCATATTTAAGTAAATAAATTGTATTTTAAAATCAATTTGATTAAAACCAACAAAATGTAAATTAAAAAGTGGTGTTCAAAGGTTTGCATACATTATGTAATTATGACTTTAATGGCAAATCCAAATGATGAAGAGCCTTGTTTCCTCATAGACATCCACAGCTGGAATGAACACAGCACAGCTTTAGATGTTTTTTAGTTCCGCAAATGAAACACCAGTAAAACTCTCACAAACTTTACAATTCTCAAAAACATTTTTTTGTTCAGAAAACCTTTAATAGTAGAATTAGCTTTAGCATAATGACATATTTCAATAAATATTTAATTATATACAGATACAGCAGAAATGGTACATTCCTTTTTTCTTCAAATTGCTCACATTTCTGTACAAGCCAAAAATATCTGCCATTGTAATTGAATAATTCATGCAAAATATTCCATGTTTCAGATTTAGAAATTTAAAAAAAAGAAAAAAGAAGAAGGAGTCGCTGAAATTTTCACTGCTTAGAAGTGCACTCTTGGGTTATGAGAAACAGCAAATGAAGAGGTGCACTTTGTGCCAAATACACAATATGAGCAAGTAAACCAAAAAAATTAAGGCCATACCAGCTTGTGCAAAAAACAAAACCTTCTCCACAGTTTTGTATACAGAGGTCATGTGAAAGGGCCATGGTCAGTCTGGGTGAACCCTTTCGTTTCTTGGATAATTAACAATAAAATGATAAAAAAAAATTACATGACAGTATAAAAATAAAATCATACAGAGGATAATCAAACAAATATATCATGCCTCATTAATCCAACAAATAAGTAAATGATGTGAACTTTTGACGTTTGTGTGATCGTTTTGCCTCATAAAAAGTTCACTGTTGCATGTTTTTTGGATGTTTTGCATTGCACTGTCCTCTTCCCAGGTCAGTATTAGTTTTCCAGGAACTTGGACTGCTCCAACGTTCCCCCAGTCTCTAATACTGTAGCTAGCGGCAAGGGACGGGGTTCGAGCTGTGGCCATACACACAGGACAATACAGCAGCATGGTTACATTAGGTGGCTGTAAGCAGTGTTCATGTTCATCATTGGACGGAATTTGTGAAATGGCAACACTGAGCTGAGCGTCAATTTCACAAATCTCGTTTGACATTGTTGTTCACTTACAGATTGGCTTCACACCTGACATAAATAATCACCAAATGAATAAAGCAATATTGCAAAATTTAAATGTACAATATACATCTCGTGCCTCCATCAATGAATATATCCCTTCACGGGAATGGATGAGTGCAAAAACACTTGAATAAATGAGGGAAGTGACCATGAGCTCTGCTATAATTGAGGTTGAGTCAAGATCTATCACTTGACTAATATTACAGCTGCCAGTGTCAGGGTTAAGCATGAACGGCTGATCATTTTAATAAATGGGTCACTGCAGTAATGAATAGGTATATTAAATACAAATATGTAGTTACAAAGCATGTTCAATGTCACATTATTACAAATAGCATAAGAATCTGTAAAGGAAATCATTTTGTTTTTTTGTTTTTTTCCTCAGTTGCTCTGCCTGTTTAATAGCACAAAAGTGCAATTAAATGTTCCTGTCCAATCTAATACAACTCTTATCCTAATGGTCAAGCCTTTCATAGAGCTGAATTAGCAGTTCAGAAGTACTAAACTGTGCAATCATATAGCCCACCCATGACTGCTTTTTCTTTACCCAATGTTGATGTAGTACACATTCATTTAGGAAAGATAAGTGGATTTTTAATGCTTCATAAAGTAAATGAATCTGTGTTGAACTTGTCCCAATAATTTAAAATAGCCCTTCAAATTTAGCACAAGCCTATTTCATATGTTCATAGCTCCTCTACTGACTAATCTAAAGCATAAAAATGAACCAATATGTGCCATTCCACACACACACACACACACACACACACACACACACACACACACACACACACACACACACACACACACACACA
>JBBIGC010000033.1:7493845-7510332 GCA_037576955.1 Lepidarchus adonis
CACACACACACACACACACACACACACACACACACACACACACACACACACACACACACACACACACACACATTATTCTCTATCTTCCTATTTCTATCCCACATTTATCTCAGCAATGGCATTGAAATGCATGAGAATAATTCACATAAAGAAGTAATGTGAAAATAATTTCATTCTGGGTGTTGGATTCTACCAATTCTCTTAACATCAAACACAAATGAAAAATGTTGAGATAAAAAAGTCTGCATATATCATAACCATAAACAGGTGAAGCTCTTACATCATGTTCTTATTTCCAAACCTGAAAGGCAATGGCAACGCTACAGCTATATTACTCTTTGGCTCTGGAAAACAAATCAGGTGGAAAAACAGAATTTGGCAAGAAATGAAACAAAGTCATAATGCATCATCTTTCACGCTGCCTTTTGCCCCTCAGATGGAAAACATACTTTTATGCTTGTGCATGTCGCAGGAAAATCAAATTGATACATTAGATAAAGTGAAAAATTGCAAAGGAATAATGTGCACCACATGAAGCCAGCTTTGCCATGCATAGTTGAGTTCATAAAGACTGGAGTGTTCTGTTGGAAATAAATAAATAAATAAATAAATAAATAAATAAATAAATAAATAAATAAATAAATAAATAAATAAATAAATAAATGAGCTTTATAATATGGGAATGAATGTGCGATCACTTATATAAAGGTAATAAATAATCATATTCACTTCTTCAATGGCAACAAAATAAGAAAATAATTGCATATATTGTTCTTGCATAGAGAAGCCAGATGAGGGTGTATTCCATCAAAAGATGCTGTAACCTAAATTAATGTCTAAATACAGTGCGAATGATTTACTCTGCTGCACAATAGAAAGCTTATTTTATAGTTAAAAGACATAGTAATACACATTTGTTAAATATATTTTGCTGTTAAATATATTTTGGATGTATGATGGCACTGGCTGCTTATAAAAATAACACTTTCTGAAGTTGATTCATGAAACGTAAAACTCAGGGGTAAGCAATGATCACTTTTTTCCTTTTCCATTTCAAGTCTATTCATATCTCTTTCTGGTTATTGTTGAATATGTCAGAAGTAAATGCAAACCACTGGAACCGAGAGCAAAAACCTTTGTTCCTCCTCGTTTCTCGTGTTCGTACATTAAATGTCTCTCCTGTTCAGTGCAGAGCAATTCCCAAACAAGCTCATGAAAAATAAAGCCATGAAAAGGTGTGAATGCAATTTTTTTTTTTACAGTTGACCCCAAAAGCTGAGGAAAATGTTACAGCAATATGCTGTGCACTTGGCACATGAGTAAATGTTATGAAAAAAAACCAACAACAACAACTGAAGTACAGATAGAGGAACACATTGACCACTGCTTGTTATAAACAATATATTTTTGACTGGCACTCATCAAGCTTCCGTCAGTAATTTGACATCATGACAGGAATTCATGTCATCGCCATTCATATATGTATATTTTAATTTACCAATGGCCTTTGCATTACTTATTTATGGAAGCACCATACTGTAATCTTTCCATTTCCAGTAACCTCTTTTGAAGAAATTTCAGTTTTGTTTTAAATATATGATATAGTACAGTGCTGCATGTCTCTCCTTCGTATTTTAGTAATGCAGTATGTCTTCAAGTTGCAAAAAAGAAAACAAAAGTCTCACAAGAGCAACCCCCTTTGAATTTCATCTGTTCAGAAGTTCAAATGTGTCTGTAAAAGTCCAATATTTATTTAATAGTCATTTCGATTTTTTTCTTTTTTTATTAAATATATTGCCACATTCATATATCATGCATTTTACTGCATTGCTATTGCACAGGTCCGGATTATTCAGGAGAAAGAGAAAAAGAAAAAGAGAAAAAAGAAAGATATAAATACCTCTGCCAGGCACTTGCCACTGAATGCAAGTGGGTGCTGAGGAGAGGAGCCGGGCACTGGACAGGGTGGGGTTGGGGGTGGATGTTTCAGTGGGCGGCGACAGCGGCGGCTTTTTCGGTCAGGGCTCGTCCTTCTTGTGGGACATTTTACTGCTTGTGAACATCCTCACTGCGAATGATCTTGTAAATGATCCAGTAGAAAATGTTAAAAATGAGGAAGACAAGGGGGAAGGCCACACGGGACACCGTGTCGATGCGCTTGGCGCGACTGATGAACAGCTTACGCATCTCCTCCACGGTCTTTTCTGGTGGGATGCTGGAGGTGGGGGCGTTGTTGTTGTTGCCCTTGATGGCCATGCCGTCCTTGGCCTGCAGGCAGGCTGGGCCCATGCCGTACGCAGCAAAGCTGAACCGGCCTTCTCCTGCTTCATCCTCCTGCAACACACACAGCCATGGCTACAGACTTATACGCCACCAAATACTATCTTCTAGTGATATTTTTATTCACAACTATTCATTTGTGAGGTTTTATTGTGACAAAACTAATGTTTGTCAGATCAACAACCTTCTGTAAGTCATGGCACACACTTGTGCACAAAAGCTCAAACTAGATTTACCCAAAACTATTATTTATTATATGAACTGTGTGTTGTGAAAAGCACTGATCAGCCATAACAATAACACCACTGACAGGTGAAGTGAATAACACTATCAGGAACTATGAGGCTATATTAGGCAGCAAGTCAACACGCTGGCTGGTGCACTGTGTTTTGTCTTTCTATCACAGACAGCGTTCAGTGCTACAGTAGCAGACATCCCAGTGTGGCCCTTGTCATTTTAAATGCTGCACATCAGCTTCAAGAACTGACTGTTCACTTGCTGTCTAATTACCCCACTCCTTTAAAGGCTGTACTGAGATATTGTTGTAAACTTCACCTGTCAGTGGTTTCAATATTGAGGCTGAATGGTGAATTCTGAAACCTTTTGCAAATGGCAGACTGGAAGACACAAACAGCGTCTTCACTATTGTCTTTCATTTTCAGAAGAGTAGGCTAATTGTAAGGTTTCATTATTTCATTTTTTAAAATAATTTTTATTCTTTTAAATTTAAACGTCCTTTATTTTTACATATAAAAGTGCCATTTCCGCCCGAAATGTGGGGGCATTCCTGGTAAAAATGTAAAAAGAATTAAATTAGTTAAAAATGTAATTTATTTTGATCTCATTTAAATGTAATTTAATGTAAATACTTACTTAAATGTTTAAATAATATGCACTGTTTTCTGAAACAATGATATAGTATATTATAGATATATATAGATATACTATAGCCCAGTTTATACACAATATAAACATTTTATTTTTGCTTTATTTGCTGACACCTTGAAAAAACAAACAAACAAAACTAACCAGTAGCAGAATCTCTTTAAAAGATACAATGAATACACAGATGGGCTCTTTTCTTGTTGGAAATGTCAATGCAGTGAAGTGAATTCATGTGGCTTATGGAACCCAAAGAAAGAAAATAAAATAGTGTAGTATTTTCAGTGCTTTTAATTCAAGCACCTATCTAACATCTAACATCCTTTTCCTCCAACTGTTAGCAGAACACAGTTGCTCCTGTTTTTTCAACCTGATTACATAACACAGGTATTCGTTACTACCCAGCTCTGTTTAGGACGCTCCCAGCACACGTATTGGCTGCAGGGCTTGTTTGCATAATCATGTGTCTTGTTGAAAGAAATACTTGGCTCATCAGGTGTGTTTTAAACATTACTTATATTGTTTTTTTTGTTTATTACTTCCAGACATTTGAGAACGAGGTAAGAAAGCTGCAGTGATATAAATCATCCCTTGACACTTTTAGAAACGTTCCTAGAAAATGACTCATCTTTTTTATTTTTAAAGAAAATACTACTGTGACATAATATTTGTATAAATATATTTTTTACTAAGGATTCGTAACACAATGTCAATTAATCAGATGTTAGTATTAATTATAAATTACACCTGTGTGAAGTTGGCCGTTGTGAAAATGCATGCAGGAAAGGAATCTTTCGTTTATAACTAGAATTCTGTGCCATGGAAACGGCCATTTTCTGTGATTTCGCCTGCACCTGATGGCCTCAAACACAATGAAAAGAGCAGCTCTTTGTGTCCTTTTATTGACTCACCCAGTCCTGTTGTGCTGATCTATGGGGCATATCTACCATGCTGCCACACTTTATTCAGATGACATGAATTTATAGGAATGAATTATTGACAGCAGCTCTGAGAGAGCACAGGGGCAGACAGAGGTTACAGTTTTTCAGGTGAGTTAATGGAATGACCTCACCATTCTTTCAGCCACACTAATGAACACCTATACTAACTAATGCAGAATCTAAGTAAGCAGAAAGATTAATTACACTCCAGCATGCATCAATATTTCAGCATAATCATACTCAGAAGACAAAAAACCTAGAGTAGGGCACTTATCTGTGTGGAATGCCTGGGCTCAGATCTAGAATGCAAACATTTCAGTTTTCTTTGCAGTTTTTAGTAAAAACATATGTCACCAAAACATTTACAGACACTTGAATGACATGTTTTACGCTGTTGTGTTAAAAAGCCAATTGATAGGACAACCATTCTTAGTGATTTGTGTTTTGTGTTCTTTAGTGTTTTGATAATGACCTCTTTTCCAGTTATTGTCAAATTAAATTAATTTGGGTTACAACAAGACTTTTTAAAGATAAAGATCCATGTTACTATTTATTATATTTACCATAATGATGTCTAGCGGTGTACATTACTAGTCCAGCCTGGAGCCTGTATTGTAAACTGGCTTAAACACTCTGGTTTTTTAAATTGGTTGCAATCACTCAGAACTTAATGTTAAATGGTTAAATGTTTAAAAGTTTTGACTATATACTTATTAATGACTGACTTAATGACATGGCACAATGAGTCAATCATTAATCAGTAATTAATCATATCTTTTCATTTTGATTAATAAATACTTAAGAGATTAAATTAAGAGTAAAACATCTGTAATGCCTTTCTCAGTAATTTAAGGATTATGTAATTGAAATATATATTCCAGTAATTAACCCTTTACCTTCTATTCTATACATTACTGATTGGTTTGATTGCCTTAATTCTTATTATTCTGAATTCTGGAAGATTATGTGTATTTACCATGTATGGGTTAGAATGACTGACAGCTGTGAGAGTTATAAGAGCACGTCAGGTGAGAAATCAGTTAGAGTTGCCTTTCGTTTGTGCATATAGACCAACATTCAGAAACAGGATGTATTTAAATTCAAGTGTAATCACAGCCAAAGGCATGTTTCTGTGAGATGTACTAAAATATTTACTACTTCAGCTCTTAGAACTCTAAGGTAATACATTTGTGAGCAAATATTTTACAATTTAGGAGGGAAAACACAGCTAACAATGCTTTGCAACCCAACCTGGGCTTGACGTCAACCTTTTAAACCCTGAGCCTCATTAACAGTGCAGTTAGTAGGAGGTCCTATGTGCAATCTGCATGATTAGCTATAGTAGCGCCATTCCTTCATGAAGGCTTATTTGCTGAACATTCTCTCATATGTAACATCTGGTACTGGGAATACAGATGTGATATGAGTAGAGGGAGTGTCTGATTGGTGAGAGATCAGCCATTTTCTTTGCACGGCTCCATTTTTAGATACCTCGTTCTCCTTCTGTCCTTGTCTTTTTGCCGTCCCATTTATAACTGTTAATGCGTGTGGGGGTAAATGGAGGAACACGCTCAGGCGTGTTGGTGTGTGTGTGTGCACGCCTGAATCTTATCAGTGTAAATGAAGGAATTGTTTTGCACTCCCCTCTGTTTAGTGCGTAGCACCCTTTGCAACACTGGGGTGCTATGACCTTTTTGCGTCCTTCAGCATCATACCACCACGCCATTTGTAAGTATTTCGGATGCTCCACTTTATTCTTCCTGCCATATGATTAATGTGGTGGCATGAGGACGTGACGTGGAGCTACAAAGAGGAGTAAGTGCTTCGAGGCTGCGGCTCTGCGTCATCCTCACTCCCGCCCATCCCCCCTCGCCCGCCCCAGCTCGGCCTGATTCATTACCTCCTTCTCTAATTAAAACGCTGCCATTACCGCGCACCACAGTGTGCCAGCCACTCTTCCCCTGCCTCTCTGGCTGACGAAAAGAAAGAACCAACACGACGAAACAGTAGTGTGTGTGTCCTTAAGAGTTTCCTAGTAAAATGCAGCCTCCATGCTGGATATCAGAATGCAGCTCACTCCAGTGTTTCATTGGCATGGCGACATACCTCTTGGCTCTTTCATCCATCAAGGCTTTTTGCTCGTGACTGATGCGTCCGTGGCCTCTGCCGAGTTTGTGTGATTAATGTCACATATTAAACTCACTATGTGACAGTCAGTATTGGCTTTTATCTCTCATATACCAAATATTTTTGCATACAATACTGAGGTGCAGATGCTTCTCTTAGAATGGCTTGACTCCTGAATGTCACCTTTTAGCATTATCAGCATCAAGGCCAGGATGATGCATTACACACTTCCATTTATCTCTGTACCCTCAGCTCGTATTCCATTACAATGCATTACATTTACATAACATCGCTTGCCTTTGAGATTTCTATCAGCTATTAGAAGACTCTATATGATTGTAATGAATTTAAAAGCAAAGAAAAGCCAAAAATATGAATGCATTATGCAAATCTCTCCAAAATTACATTGACAAAATGATGTGTGGTTTGGTTAAAGTGGTCTCAATTTAATATGAAGCCAATGACACAAATGTAGTATTTCAATAATGATGTACACAAAAACAGAATAAGGATAAGTGCAACAGCCCATCACACTGTACAAAATCAAACTCCATTCCACACTTCCGGAGAGAACAATACTCAACACTACACCTCAAACCTGGGGTTGATGAACATTAACATTTGGCAAGGCACCTGCTTTCCTGTCATGTATTTATACCTGATTTCAGAAATCTAAATTTGTGCTAAATTAAAGCAATGAGGAAACCATTGTATGTTCGCGCTGCATATGGACCCATTTATACTTTTAAAATTTTATTACAACTTTAATTTGGAAAACTGTAAGCTAACTAAGTTTACATTTGTGTAGTGTGTTAGCTTACTGCAACTCACTGTCACTCACTGAAGTTATTTGTCCAGGTAAAACAAAGGTAAAGAATGAAAGAGCCTAAAACTTTACTCAGATGCAGAGTTCACCAGCACGGTTTTGGCAACACATTGTACACATATGGCAGGACTTGGAGGGACATGTTCACATGCAGCACCGTTGATGGCAACAGTAATATCTGGAGTGCGGATTAGCAGTGATATAGCATGTAATTCATTGCCATGTCAGAAGTTTCAGACAGAACAAAGGAAATTTGGTGGTCTCAAATGAATGTTTAAAACAAAGAAAACAAAGAAAAGTAACTGCTCAGCTCTTGTCTGTAGCGATTAGCAGTCTGTCAAACAGTAGTTTCAATATCTTGTTGTATTCATTTATGTAGTCAGTCATACAGCAGCTCTCCCATATTAGGTGTGTTGTTTTCATAGCGTTCATGCCAAATGCTAATCCTGCCACTTGGTAAAAGTTAGCCTTTCTCACTCATTGAGTAAACTGCAGTGGCCTCCTCCTACTGTGATGTCTCCTACTGTCACATGACATGTACACTCTATATTACTTGCTCTCATCATTTGTAACTCTCATTGACTTGCGCTACTTCAAAAGCAACCAAATGCAATTTTCTGCACTCCAACTATCTATAGAAACATGCACCAAAGCCCTCCACCTGAAGATAGCTCTGCTGTTTAAAGCACAATCCCTACCAGTGGCTTAGTTATCTCTCCCTGCTTATTTACATAGATAATCCTCCTCTTATCAGCTGGACTCACTTTTGGAAAGGTGCGTCTGGGCTGAGAAGGGGGATGGTCTCTGGTGAGTGATCCCCCAAGCAGCAATCAGCCTTAACGAGCTGATTAATCTCCATCAATAAGCTACTCCCTAATCCGCTCCTGTTGTTTTTTAGACAGCGCAACGGCATCTGCAGTCAAGAGGTTGCAGTGCTTCAGCTGGTTATTTATAAAGCTCTAGACAAGCAAAAATGTTTGCTCTTTGTGTTAATACACAAATAAAAATTTCTATAGAAAGAATATAGGCTGGAAACTCTCTCTCCTGTACACCTCACCTGGGACAACACACCCCACTCTTTCCAGCTTTGACCATCATAACAACTTTAGAAGTTAAATCTGAAACTGTGGATTGTATACCAAAGTATTACCTAAGGCAAAAAAGAGCACAATATTTCACTGGATGACATCAACAAAAATGCATAAAAGTGATGTGTCGAGATGGCAGTGCCTATTGCTTCGAGCTATGCAAAGTATTATACTCTGTCTGTTTGAGATAACAGGCTGTCAGTGTCAGAAAGCACACATTTGAAATGACTTAGCAGCTTTATCTGATTTACTGCAAGAGACGAAACATTTGCTGATCCTCATTTGGGGCGAGGAAGAAAAATTGTTTACATTTATTTATTTATTTTCGTATAAAAGTCTCTTGTGTCTTTCAGTTTGCTTTTGTATTTTACCCCTGAATACTCCTAATTTTGGATTTTTACATTTCATTCTTTTGGGTAAAATGGAAAGCAGTTGAAACTGTAATTGTACTGAATTGTACTTGCACTGCTGCACTATTTTGCTTATTTAACCAGCCAATAAAACTTTCTTTTGGACATGCTCATCCCACCACTGAACTAATGTTCTCCGTGATGTCCAGCAGGGGGAATCCTGCTTCCGCTCTTGGCCTGCCTGCTTTTCTGAGGCAGGGAGAGGCGGAGGGGGTCAATAAGCTCCTGTGCCAGTGCTGGGGAATTGTTTTATTGTGGAGTGTGGGGCAATGACAGCGCTGGGCTTCGGTGGCGGCTGAGTGATGGGCCCGGCGAGGCAGGATGGAGGATCAGAGCCCAGCTGTGGATCACCATGGCCAGGGAGCTTCATTAGCCGGGGTGGTGATATTGCAGTAGCCCTGCTGCTACCGCTCAGCCTGCTAAACATTGATCAGCTCTCTATGTCCCACTGGAGGACCATGATACTATACTCAGAATAGCCACAGCCATTTTCTCCCTGATTTCTAACACTGAGATGAGGAGGGATATACTAGGGCTGCTGAATTACTTGATTATTTCAGTATTGTTAGGTTGAAATTGGAGATATATAGTATTATAAGAGGCAGTTTATATTTAATGCAATATTCAGAGTGATTTAAAACTAAATAACATGACTGATGTTACCGGAGAACATGAAACAGAAGTCTTTCCCAAGGACTTTTTGCGTTCTATTGCTATAGAACAGAACACTGTGTTAGCACAGATTGAGAATCGAACCACAGTCTTCTACATGGAGGGCAGTGGTATCTCAGCAACACTAGCAGCTTCAATTTAGCAGAGTCTCTTATCCGGAGTAAATTACAATTTAATCATGTTACAGAGGTTGGCAAATGTAGCATTAGGAAATCTCATTGGTCTTACAGGACTTAATGATTAGTCTCTACACTACACTATGTGCAGTTCAGGTTATTTTTCAGTTGATAGCTTAGCATAGAATCTTATAAGATCAGTATTGGTGATTCACACAGAGCAGTGCTTTGTTTTGCTTTGGTTTCAAATTTAGAATTGAATGAAGGCATGTTTAGAACATAAAACAGACTATTTAACAAAAAAAAAAATTCAACCCTGAATATGTCTCTCTCAAGTAATTGAAGCAGAAAGTTCCTGACAAAAACAATGTACATAATGTAACTACCTTTTTATGCTGGCATAAACATTTGCATTTGGTTACATGCTGAGGGACACATTTATTTATTTTCAGTCTAATTTGTTTTTAGTCAATATTTGCAGATATATTTGTATAGAAGAATCTTATTCAATTAAAATGTTTAGTTTTTATAAAATATATGCTTAACATTTACAATTTCAAATGGCAAGCTTAAAAATATTTAATTAAATAAAATAAAGAACTGTCATTGGTTATTGAAATAGTAGGCTGGCACATAAATGGTATGGGGTTTCCGTTAACATCATCTCTCTATGTCCACATATGCTGGCATCATCATTATGCCCTATTGATTGGAGCACATGCCTAAAGATTAGTCTGCAGTTCTGCTAAAATGCAGGCCAATGTTTTTAATCATATTTTTAGTGATATCATCAGGAACATAATCATGACTTTGCATCCCATAGTGGACAGGGGAATTTGAGATATTCACGCCGAACAGTTGGATTTGCAGGCAGGGCTGTTTGCTTTTTTTGCTGCTGAATGGCAAAGTGTGCTATCAGTGTGGGATGTGTGTTTTTTTGGTGTGTGTTGAATTTACCTGGAGAGAGCTGGGGTGGACAGGACAGTAATCATTGTGCACCTATTTGGTTTAGGATTACAACAATGGAATTCAGGATTTATTTAGAGCTTATTATTAATGTGGGAATAACTGTAAACCCTATTCCACTGGAAAGAACTCATTAAAGAACTGAAATAGTTATGTTTCCACTTCTCTCCAATTTTCCGAACACTCATTTCAGGTAAAAGGATTTGCTCCGTTTTATGTGAAAGTAGACAGTTTAGGACTATGCTATAGTTCTACAGATCTGCATGGTCTAATTACTATTGTAAATGCTCAATAATTCTGTTCCAAGATAAGCTGTGCTAGAATATTACCTGGTTAACACGCTTGTCAAGATGTTCTCGTTTCATGTTGAGCAGCTCTTCATCTGTGCATTTTATGTCTAAGCATGGCTTCAAGCTTACGTTATGAAATTGGGTCCTCCTGACTGAATTGCCACAGAGCAGCACTACTCCACAGGCACGACTCTTCCATCCAGAATCTAATTATCCTCAGCGCTCTCCCTGATGAAATATTAACTCTCTGTGTGTTTTGTACTTCTAAATGCAAACACTACACTACAGAGGCTCTGAAAATTTAACAAAGCGAATATTTAACATAGTAGAATATTAAGCAGCATGTGTACAGAGAATAAGTGTGGATACAGGCAATGACGAGACATGTGAATGTGTGTGGGTTTCTGTGGCAAGTACTGTAAGTACAAACAATGCCATTCCATGGATTACAATGAAACATTTCGTTATATAATTTTCCAAAATGTATATTAAGTTTTGGAACCATACAAGAACAAAATATAAAAATGACCTCACATTAGGAATGGTGGCTTTACTACAAGGAGCTATTTAGACTCACAGTACCTTAAAAACACCTGATTGGTAAAAATAGAATAACAAAAACGATAATTAAATGTTCAAATCTGAATTAAGCTTGTCAATGAAACTACATTTTTACCCAAAAATAGTTTTTATACTCGCCCTTGAAACAGACTTGGTAAATTGTTATGAATATAGTCATATGCAGAAGCTCGAACACAGGTAATGACATTATGATAACATGAAACAAACTTAAATATTGCATTTTCCTGCAAATTAGCTAATTCTATTGACTTGCTGAGTTATTGCCTGATAACATATTGGGGAAATATATACAGTAAAAGGAATATAAAATGTTCCAAAATATGTGCACAGGCCATATTCATTGCTCCAATATATTAAATTCAGGGCAGAAGTATGCTATCTACTGAGCAGGGGCGCCCAGATCTACTTTCCTGGAGCGTTCGAACCTAACATACTGCCCCTCTTATCTAAAACGAATGCATCTGGAACAGTTAATCAGGGACTTGTGTAGAAATGAGCTTGCAGGTTTGGCAGACTGTGGTGGGAGTCAGACTCTGCAGGAAGGTATCAAAGGCCAAGGTTACTGACCACTGATGTAGAGTATGCAACCACTTATTTTCTCTTTGTACATTTAAAAATAAGGAAACACCATTATTGTACCAGAAATAGTAAAACTGTCATTTTTGACTAAAACTACGATCAGGTATTAAGATTAAATAAGCATACAACAACAATAAAAAACAATGCAATTTAACACATTATTTCAGTATTTCAAAATTACACTTCTGCATTGCTGATGCATTCAAACAGCAAGAATTTAAAATTAAGTTGATTTAAATATAAACATAACATAATATAAATATAAAATATATTTTCTACAATTTTTGATTTTTGAAAATTGATTGCCTAGAACCGCACTTTCAGTGCATCACCGCAAATAAGCATCATCAGTGTGTGTGCGTGTGTGTGAGAGAGAGTTAGAGAGAGAGATTGTTCACCTTGAGATGCCGTCTCCTTCGCTGGAAGCGCAGCAGCTCCTTGTGCTGGCGGGCGATGAAGTTGACGGCGGCATACTCCAACAGAGCAGAGAAGACGAACAGGAGGCACACAGCCATCCAGATGTCAATGGCTTTTACATAGGAGACCTGCAGCACGACAAGAGAGACGGGGTTGGCAATGTGGAGTGCATGGAGAAAACATGGCTGTTGAGTCATTCTCTGGCCTACACTTCAGTTGTGACTCACACACTCCTCAGCCAAAGGAGTTCAAAAGTTGCCAGTTGGGAAAATCGTAAAATAAAAAACCCCCTCAGAGGCCTTTCCTCAGACCGGGAGCAAGGTGGTCTTGGCCAACCTGACACATGGGAAGTTTGGTTAAATAAAAACATAATTTTAAAATGTATCACTGCTCTTCACTCCTCATGGGCCTCCTGAAACGTGATGAAGATCAACAAAAAGTTTTCACGACTTATCAAAATATGGAAAACAGTACAAATTCCAAATGATCCAGTATGACCTTGTCAGTCTAACACTGACCATTTGTATTGATCAATCTCAGATGTTAGACACTGATATTCTGTAAAATTAAGCAGCAGATGTAGTCACCTGAACAGCATTCCAGGCTACTTTGCATTTCTAATGTTCTCTCTTGTATTTGTAAGATAATGTTTTATTATTGTTATTTCCAATTATCATTATATGTTAATTCAGTTTCTAATAGTACCTTGTTATCTAATATTTATTTTCTGTAATGAAGGATACTGATGATGAGTTTGTCCCTCCTTTGATGTAATAACAGCCTCTATTCTCCTGAGAAGGTTTGATACTGAAAGATATTGGAAAGTTTATGAGAGGTTTTGATTGCATTCAGCCACAAGAGAATTACCAGAGATCAGGTGCTGATGTTGAAAGATTGGTTCCTGGAGGTGAATAGAGCTTTAGTTCAGGTGATTCACAGCCAACATCTAGGGAGCTTTAGACTCCTCCAATTGATGCTTGGCATTGCATAAAACTAAACGATTTTTGCAAAATCTTTGATTGGAATCGTGCATGTTGAACATAGTGACCCTGGGTGCCATTTGGGGTTGTACTGTCTGGTCTTAATACCGTATATCTTCTAATAATAGCCCGTCTCTTATTGATGTCCGTTTCCAATAAACGATGGGTTTGAAGAAATGTCGCAACAAATAATCTCCAATAGTAGCCTCCCCCCAACTTTCATGGGTATGCCCCTCAGAACTTTCATTTTCTACCTATCTAATCGCAGACATCACCGCCAAACAAGCAGAGGGATGACTTTAGTAGTGATGTTTTATCTTCTGTCAAAATAAATGCAAAGAAGCTACATGATATTTTGTGGCCATAAATACCCATCATCATTCTGTCTGTGAGGCGAATAATAGCCCGTCTCCAATAAACGCCTGTCTCTATTAAACACCAGGGCATCCAAATGACTTTTTGAATAAATGCCAGGACTACTATTGGAAAATATACAGTATATCAGTTTCTGTTGCTACCAGTGGTGACTGCTCTAAGACTACAAGGGAAGATCTGCTTCCTCTAATATGTCAGAAAATAAATGCTTAAATATGCACTGTCATATTTATATTACTTTTAGAAACATGTTCAACGTCATGATGCACTCTAACTTCATATTCATCTATTTATCGTAGATTGCTGAACGGTTATTGAATAAATGCAGTGAAATCGTCAGTGAAGCTCAGCTTCTCTGGGAGTGATTGGAGCAGTGGGCTGACCAGGATGCTGGGCTGATGAATGCTGATTGGACAAACTGTCTAAAGGGTGAAACCCCCTTTTAAAAGACATAATTTTTATGTACACTGGCGTTGCAGCGATGTGGAGCTAAGCTCTATACTTATTTGCAAGCGAAGTTGTGAGACTAACTGTTGCACGTTATTGGCTGGTAATATAAACCATTTCTGTTTGTATACATCATACTTTAAATTAAAAATCATTCTTAATTTTTTAATCTGGTTCTGAATCTTGCTTGTTTCAGCTTTGTAAAGTTTGTTTATTCAAAACTTCAAAGTAGCTTGTGGAAGGAGACTAACCAACTAACAAGCTGTACAGTACATAATGGCAAATGCTGTTCACATGCTTTTGGAAAAGCAATTTTAGAGTTTTCCTTATGAGGAGAAACTCAGAATTAAACAGCAGGACAGACAAACACCCAAGATTGATTTGGTGCCTAAATCAGGGAAAAATAACAGGTCTTTTCAGCTCTGCTGGTATGACAAGGTGAACTGGCGGACTGGAAGTGCTGTGACAAAAAATATATTGTTGGCCTCTTAATTAAACCTCAGAATTCTTGAATAAATAACAAAAAAATGTATGATGCAGGCCTAAAATGAGCTTTCCCTGTTTGAAGAACTAGCAGCTGCCACTGGTTGCTACATATGTGCATGTGTTCATAATACACACGTGCGTAGTCAGTGGTGTGGTTTGTGTACAATATGTATTGACAGACTGAATGTTTTATTTTTTTCCCTATTGGATTTGGATTTTTAAATCAACTACATTAGTAATTAGTATTACGCACTTCTCTCATTGTTTTCCCCAACAGTTAATAACAATTCCTGTCAAATGCCAATGAAGCCATTCAAATCTGAACCAGATTATCTGTAGCAATCCACGTAAATGCTCAGTTTGAGCTTTGTTGAAAGCTGTGTCTTTGGCCTGTAAAATGGTTTGGCTGCCAGCCTGTCTGTTTGCTGGAGACTCACTTCATTTGACGAGCCAGTGAACGCAGCTTAGGTGGCATTACTGAGTGCATGGTTCATGGGACATCATTCGAATGATGAGAGAGGGCTGCCCTGCTGCTGATACGATCCCTCTCTCATCCAGGTGCACCACAACACACATTTCTCCTTCATTTACTTCATACATGGCTATAATACCTCCTCTTACAACATCTAATCGAACATGAATCTTCTTCTCAGAATATAATGAATAATATGCATTACCCTCATGGATGAGGTTGTAAAAAAAGGGTGGAGTGGGTGAAAGGAAGGAGGAAGGAAGATAAGAGAAGAAAAGAAAAGAGAAAGAGAGCGAAGGACCAAAAGAGAGCACAAATGAACAGAACCATGATCCTGATGACAGGAGGGAATACAGTATAATTAATGCTGTAAGGAAAAGGGCTGAATGTTGCTGTTTCTATCTGTTGCCAGCACCAATACAGCAAGTCAGTGTGTATGAAATACATCTGTACTAAATGCAGTATGCGTGCACTGTTTCTCATTTGGGGTATACTGTGATTAGCATGACAGCACAAAGGAATAGGATGCACACTTTCAATTTTACAGTTAAATCTCCAAATGTCTGCAAATACTATGGAACAGCATTATAGAGAATAATTACACAGACCTGGGACATCATGCAAAAATGCAATTTAACCTGTCAATCTGAAAAAGACTGAGAGAAACAGAGACATACAGTGAGTGAGTGAGTGTGAGAGTGAGAATCTGAGTGATTTAAAAATCCACTAAGCATGGCTACATATGTTGGTTGGCTGATATTAGCTAGCTTTATATAGCTATAGCTATAGCTATACAGTATAACTGTAAAATATGAAATACAAATAATGTATTGGAAGATGCATCCCTAAAACTAGTTAACAAAAAACCCTTTCATAATCACAAAGGTATCATATAAAAAATTTAACTTTGTGGGGTCACTGCTGTTTTTGTGAATGTATTTAAATGGTATGCTTTGTATTTGCAACATGAGAGGCCTGATTAAAAATAGTTGCACTAACAAAACCTAAAAACAGTTAATATCACTAATATAATCATGACAGGACATGCTAATATCATTATTATATTCAGAACATTCTTGAAGTTCTTTCAGTTGAACCATTGTGATTTTAGTGGATTGGATCTAACTAGAGATCATTCAAATTATTGTTTCACTACAGCAAAGATGTACACAGTAAGATCGAGCTTAGTGCATCCTTTTGGTGCAAAAACAGTCTCACATATTGTAAAAAGAAAAAATATAAAACCCTGTTGTGGGGCTTGAAGGCTTCTAATTAGAAAATAAGTCACATTTCCAGCATTCTATAAAATGTGAAAGATACACCACTTAAAAGTGTCCTTTCAGCAAGTGTGTTTTTGCCTGGTACGTATGAGGTCATTAACTTTAACTTTTAACATTATATTGATACTGATATCTGATACTGTGATAGTGAGTTTATCAATACCACATTTTCATAAGATCAAACTGTGAGAGACAAGACAGTGAGAGAGAGAGAGAGAGAGAGAGAGAGAGAGAGAGAGAGAGAGAGAGAGAGAGAGAGAGAGAGAGAGAG
>JBBIGC010000033.1:7519020-7539331 GCA_037576955.1 Lepidarchus adonis
GATCTCTATTTCTATTTTTCATTGATCTCTATTTTTCATTGATCTCTATTTCTATCTACTTCTATCTTCTTACTTCTGTCTGTATGGTCCACGGAAAACACTGGGTTACATTTCACTGCTGGTCATACTTGTATAACCTGTATGTGACAAATGAAGATCTTGAATCTTGAATCTAGAAACACTCATATAAATGCTTTGTATGAAGTAGTGAAAGATTAAATTCAAGTTCACAGGAGGCCACATTGCCTCGTCTGGTCGTTAAAGCCTTTGTTCTTTCTATATATTATTATTGACATTTTTGGTTAATTATCATTACAGCCCAGTGTCCAATCAATGTGTTGTTTGAATAGCTTAATATTATTATATCATTTTATAGAAACAGTTATATATGTTTGTGTGCTATACAAGTTTCGCATGTACTGTATTATTTGGCTTAAGTTGTGATTTGGAGTCAGTCCATCACTTTCCAAATTTAATTGGCAATATTTATTATTTGGGAAGACAGGTTTGCAAAAAGGTGAGTCACACAAAACCTGAATGCACAAAAATAGCAGCAGTTCACCGGCTACATCTCAGTCGTGACTGACTGTTGCACTCAAAAACATGCAGTTCTGTCATTTCTGGGAGATCATTAAACTGTCTCGGCAGTTAATGCACCTCTGGAAGACTTCTCAGCACAAGAGAAAATTTACCAGATGACCTTTGCAATGGCACAGAGCCACAATATTTTAAAGCAATTATATTAATGTGAGGTGACCTGTCAGTCCACCGAATTTCAAAATATTTTTGACAGAGGAGAATCATCTGTTTCAGAATATTAGATTTATGTCTCAGAGAGAACAATCGCTACAGCCTAGTAGGAGTCGCAGTCTTTATTGATTTCCTCATGTCAATATTTTCCCCTTATAATAAACAACCCATGCCCACCGTAAAATAACAATCAACTTCTTCATAATAAATAATCCATGTCCACTGGAAAATAACATTGCAGCACAGCAAGCTGGTGATGTACATTTCCTACAGTGTTATGGCCCCAAGTGATTTCTCAGGTGTTCTGCTTGTCTGCATCCGTCATCCATTTTGTTTTAGTAATATGCTAGATTACCACAAGCATAGTTGTTGTGAATCGACCTCTCTATTCGACATTACTACAACCAGTCTTTGGACATAGTACAGAATGCCTAAAGTAAAAAGCTGCCCTTCAAAAACATAGCTATTTTCCAACAGAATAATCCTGCAAGCAAACACTGAGTGAGTGGGTTCACATTCATCAACACAAACTAAAGGAGAAAAAAAAGTAGGGAAAAAAAATCATATTTCCCTTTATGATTTCTCTAGGCTAGACTGATTTATGACAACAGCCCACGCATAACGTGATTCAAGCCCAAGGCCAGATCCCTTCCTGACGGTGACATATTAAAAAAAGTTTGGCTGTTCACCCAACTCACACAACAATTTGCAGACTTACTTGGATTTATGTGCTCACACTCCAACTTCTTCTAGAAAATTAAATAGCTACTCGCCACTCCCCTGGGCATCGTACCTTTGAAAACGGCATAAACAATTAGGACAGACGTGGTCCAAAGGGGATTGCTGGTCCCAGCAGTGGCCAGAGCTGGGCAGACCATTACGGCATGAAACATTGTTCTCAGCAGCCTTATAAGCGCTAAAGATTTATCGACGTCATTGTAGTTGTGAGCGCCTCGCCCCACTCTATCAGCTGACCTCTCTCACGGGCCTGAATGTGAGTGTTGGCCACTTGGATCAATTCTACAAGCTGTGGAAGAGCAGAGGAATGGAAAATGCTGCATTTGTTCTGTACGAACAGCTCCTGCAAGCTGCAGCAGTTTTCGTGCAGCTCAGTGGCATCTGAGATACTAGCATAAGCCTCCTGGAGAATGTCTGAAAAGACTGTGAAATGCTTGCGAAAGGGTGTGAACAGACATCAGCCAGCACGTGTCATCGTCTTCCATGGTGTCCTTAAGTAATATTGGGTGTTCTGTGCGCCGTTTATCCAGCCATGCGGCAGGGATGGAGATGTCGGACTGAGTGTGACGCTGGCGTCTTAGGGTGAAGTAAGTCAGGATTTGCGTGTCTGAGTGTGAAAACGCACTCACTCACTGTGCGTGCTTAATCAAACATTCAATAAAATAGCAATGTGACACCACAGCCTGTAGGCAAAGGCTTTCAAAGGCACTCAGACGGGTAACAGTGCCCTTTCCTTTCTCCATTTTCTTTGAAGCTTGGGTTAAAAAGGATGCAAAAAAGTAATTTATTGAAGAATGTAAACATTGTTTTACATTGTACTGTTCACTTGGTCCAACCAGCTCACTCAGTTCATATATGGAGACAAAGCTACAAAAACTGACCATTCTGTATTCTGCATTTTTGATGTCACACACATTGACAAGCACAGTATTGTGCAAAAATTATATTTGAAAGCTTTTTTTCCTACAACAAAACATTAATATCAGTATCATTTAAAATAACAGTAGCACAGTGAACACTGACTTTGTGTGTCAATTTGTTGGCTTAACTATTTCCAGACCTCCTTATATTACTAGTAGTTACCATCAAGTCCCTGGTTTGGCCTCAGTTAGTCTTTCCTTACATCAAACAGGTGCTACTGAAGTTTCACACATCCATACAATGACTGGAGGCATGGAGAGGAAATCAGGAACCAAACCATATCAATGACTTGTACAAATCTTGAAACTTTTTACTGTTTTCTTGTTGCTTTTATTCTAATGTTAATGTTCTTGCTGGCAGAAAGTCCCTCAATGCTGAGATAGATGCCTTTAGTGCAGTACTGTATATTCCAATACAGCTCACAGCAGTTCATTACATTCATGCTGAGAAAGAATTACTATAGAGTCAATCAGCCAATCAGTACAGAGCTCAACAAAGTTTCATCTTGAAGCAAAGTTACATTAGTCATTTTAATTCTGAGGGATAAAGAGTCGTTGGAAAATGGTCATGTAATGGTGCACTATAATCTCCAAGGAAAATTTTTATACAAAAGAAATGCTGCATAAGATCTTCAGAGTATTTGGTATTTATTATGCTTAGACTTACCATTGTTGTTTCAGCAATGGATCCAAAACTGTTAATAAAAATGTTGCAAGTTACGTTCACAGGGGGACCTGTGGGGGGAAAAAAAGACGCTAATGAAATGCAGCAGTAAATTTAGCCAACAAACTAACCTCACAAGTTCAGTTAAGCTTAAGGCTACTTTTTAACATAAAATGTTTGGATTGTAACTTACCTGCATGTTTATTTTGGTGCTTAAGACATGCAAAAATTCAATGTCAGTACCATTTACATCATAAATTAGGAAGTAATTATCAGTGAAAGACAAGGTGACATTAGCTAAGGGTGTTTCCCCTGAAATACAGTGTGTTGTCAGATGAGGTAAGATATTTTATTAACAGACAAGCTAAAATAAGTTTCTCTCAGAGGACAGCCACAAGGTTAGAGACAATAATGCAATGTTAAGGTGACCCTCCTCCGTGGGCCGAATACCTGCTAGTACAAGCACTAATAAGATTAGACCATGACAGGAACAGATTCTCAATGAAACCTGGGAGGGCAATGCTATAAACCAGCATGCCATCATTCTGTACTTGGGATGTGAGGTTCATGACTGTTGTCTGCCAAGAGGCTTTCTTTTTGGAACATAAATAAATAAATATGAAAGGCCTTTCAAAGAGACAGAAGTGCTTGTGTATAACAGAATCGCTGTGCCTACAGTGGAAGAATTAAAAGTTAAGATGTCACCACCTCTGTACTGTGGTATAAAACCAAGAGAGGATATCCACAGTGACACGGTGCCTCACCTCCTCATAAATACTCGGTCATATTGCTCCATGCTCCTGATACGGTCACGAATAATGCCTGCAGAACAACCTGTTGAAAATTCTACTTTTTTCCTGCCCTACCTATTCAAACTATTGAATCTTTATGTCAGTGCTGAATAGATTGATTATTGGAGAGGAACATGTATCTGTATGGCTGTTTTGCATGATGCCATGGTTTTACATGGCACATTAAGATCCTATAGCAACAGGTCCTTAACACTCAAAAATATTGACATTTCCAGTGTTGTGCAAATGCTTAAGAAGCTATTAATTTGTGACTACAGTGCCCTCTAGCATTTGATGCACCTAATGCCATTATTGTGGCAATTTTCTGAACCACAAATTCTCTGTCTCACTTATTGATATTGGCTTAAAGTGTGACTTAAATATTCATGCTAATGTTAGAACTTTCAGTTTATTAGAGCATTCAACATTGAAACATTTAGGCTGTGCTTCAAAGTGTCCCACAATAATACATTCTGGGTTGATATGTTGTTCCCAGGCTAACATGCTAACATGCTAACAATGCAATACTGTGCTAAACCATTCAATACAATATATCACACTGCCTAGGCTGAATAAATGTCTCTCAATAGATCGAAATGCTATGAAAGAAACCGATGGGTTGTACTAAAACTGACAATTCATGTCTATTACAAGTGTATATTAATGGGTTTTCTATTCTTTTCTAAGTATATGCAAACACATTGAGAGTGACTGTAAACATCCATTTGCTGAAGTTTTGGCAGATAGAAATAAGGCTGGAATAAACAATGGGTGCTTTCCTTTAAGACCAGTTTGGTGTATATGTGCACTGGGTGGCCTCTTCACTTGCTAACACACTGCTTGGAATAATTTGTCTGGTCCTGACATTCCTAGCTGCATGTGACGCAGTGCCATTGGGAGATGTATCGTCCTCGCTGCTGCTGCAGTTCATTTGCCGGCCCCTCCAATGAACAGAAGAGAAAGGGAAAGAGACGGTGCTCATTAACGGTCAGGCCTGGGTGACTCATTGCCCAGAATGATTTGCTTTACCAGGCTTTTGCCAAATGATCTGCTGGCCACTGCAAACAAAGCACTCCAGAACACAACACACTGATAAAAGGGAGCAACAGCCTGCACGAGTCGACTATTTTCCTGCTGCTCTTACCTTAGCATATCAAATGCTCATTTCGGCACCATATCACACAGTCCATGTAGAAAATGAAGTAGTTAAGAAGCGCCACACGTTTCACTGCGCTTCTGTATATTGCACCATCATAAACACAATACAAATCTGACCAGATAAAGCTGAAGGACTAGCTTTTTGAGGCTTCTTAAAGAGTGGCTTGGAGCAAGGCAACAATTCTCTACTAAAAATGCTGAATGAAGACATTCACAGATTCATCACCTGAGATTATTTTGTCACTTATGGTAATAGATCATTTTTCCGACTTTCCCCAGGGTGAGTGCAATCTTCAGGGGCTGCAGACAAATTACAGGTTTGCTCACAGATGCAAATGCAGAGGAGATAGCAGTGAGACTAGAGTGCATTCACTATTTTATTAACGAACCCTGCACCTCAGCTGCATGGTTACTTGCTTTTAGACCACAGTGTATCAGTCAAGTCGTCATTAGCGTTCTTGGCAGCTACAACTTTTAGAGCACTATAAGCCTCTTTCTTTAAAATCTCATATCATGAAAAATCCTTGGATTTTTGAAAATTATTTTAGCATAATATCAGTATGTAAACACTGTCACAATGTAGAGTTATATACACAGCCTATATGAAAACAGAAATTAAGCAGCTGAAACAATGCATTTTAATTACTTTTGAAATGTCACAAAACAATATATTTACATATACTTGCCTATTCAACCTACAGCATACAGAAGTAGCTCCATCCATTCACAATGATGTAAAAAAAAACAAAACAATATGAAGACAGCCAAAAACAACATAAGTCAGTTTCATATGCCAGTGTCAGGGCAGGGTGTGTTGTAAGAAAAATAGCCTGCTTGATTCTAAGAGATAAAGAGAGGCTGGAAAAGGTCACATAAAAGAAACATAAGTAAACATAAGAAACTAGGAAAAAAAACAAGAAAAATGACATGATATGGGCCATTAAAGCCAGAACACAGAACATTGTGTCCAACATGGTGTCCCCAAATGACACCAGAGCAAAAGGAACAAATTTATTGCAATCAACAGGCACTCAAGATGCCTCCCCAATAAAAGGAGTGCCACTGATGAAAATGTGCCATATAAATAAGGAAATCTTAATGATATTGCTTAGACTAAAAATCCAGCTGCTCTCAGCAGAAACACAATGGTCGAGCCACATTAAATATTCATCTCTCTTAGCCTGTACCTATAAGGTGTTGGCAAGGCAACTTCAATTTTTACTGCACTAATACACAGTATACTGCCCACACGCACAGACAAGTGCAGCACTACTCATTCTGCCGTCTGTGACGAAGGGGAAAACAAAGTGCTCTTCAGTCTCCTCATCTAGAAGTGCACAGTGCTGTATGTCAACAGAGGGGTAAATGTCAAGAGCCTTTTGCTGCTCATCATGCATAAACGTCTGAGCTGACTTGCAGGATGTCTATTGGGACAGAACATTTCACAATTTGTGCCTCAATACAGCAGGAAAAAAAGATGTCAAGCTCCCAGTTGATCTGAGAAAAAGAAAAGGTTTCAAACGGTCCTGGTGGGTATACATATTTACAGAAGAAAATGGACAACAAATCATATAGCTACATTTCCCCCACTGCACTAGCAAGCAATAGATTTGGTGTTAACGTGGGAGAATTTATTGAGTACTACAGCGTCCCACAATGTCATGTGAACGGTTTAACTTACAGATAATTTACACTATAATCTAAGCAGCAATATTAATAATGGGAAAAGGACAACAAATGTGCTATGTGTAATAAATCTGAATGTGTGATGAAGCTGACCAGTATTATCCTGACTTATTTAGAAGATGAAATCAGTAAAAAAAAAATTATATATATATCAGTAAATCTGAGGTTTTTCACTATGCATGAATATGGAAAAATATTTTTAATCTCCCTAGTGTGAAGTAGAAAGAGCTGTTTGATTAAGCCAATGCATGAAATAATGTTAAGGAAAGAACACCAAATACCTTGATAACAAAAATTAAATTGTTAGTTGTTACAAAAAAGAGATTATTTTTTCTGTTCCAATGCCAGTCCAACCACTAGGCATTGATGGAAAATGAGCTACATTTTTTGTACTTTTTTAAGTACTTTATTGAATATTAGCATCAAAATGTAGCCTGTAATGTATAAATTAGAAATAACACAGCTATAAACACACAGCTATCAACATGGCATGCAATGACAGCATGTGTCATTTCAGGCTAGATTTGACAGGATTGTTTCACTCAAATACCTGACCTGAGAGTTTCTTTGATTGCAATATGAATGAAAACCGCTAAACCATCTCTAGTGGCACACACATACCCACAGTTTGGATGACAATCTTTAGACAAATAATATCCAAAAAATAATCTAAAATTAGTTCAATCTTTTCTCCTAAATGAATTTTTGAACTAAACTTAGATTAAAATGATTGTACAAAGAGAAAAGCTTTAAATTCCAAATATTTAAAACAGTGTCATGTAGAGAACTTGATTTTGAATGACAGTCAAACCCCGTTAGCCCCCCCCCCCCATCCCCCCTCCCCCCGTCTCACCAAACCCGCCTCTTGCCGTGAAAGTTTGCAGGACAGATTTCCTTTCATGCTATTTACCCCATTACGATAGCTCGCCAACCCCGCCTCTCACCAAATTTAGGGCCCGGACCAATAGGAGTGAGCAAACCAGGTTTGACTGTATATCAGCACCAATTTCAATTACTGCAATATTTAATCATATCAAATTACAGACTGAGCATATTTGACTGCTGTAACCAAACATTTAAAGAAGGATTTCAAGTTTCCATTTTGATCCCATTTTAAATCGCCCATCTAAACCACAACAACATCCAAATAAAGAGAAGGAGACTTGAATGTGAATCCACCATCCATCATTGAACGTTCCATTCAGCTGAAGGCGACCCTCACCATTAGAAGGATTGTATTAAAATTCATAAGAGCCTGGCAGCAGTGGGCCAGGTCTGGGGGGAGAGTGAGGCTGCATGGTGACAGCCAGCCGCAGAGAGGGAGAAAGAGAGAGAGAGAGAGAGAGAGAGAGAGAGAGAGAGAGAGAGAGAGAGAGGGAGAGAATGAGAGCTTGCAGTGTCACATGCCTATAAGTAATGACAGGCTGCTAAATTACCAGAATCCCTTCCTGGCCCTAAGGCTAGCGCTGACTGACGGGGGGACATGACAGCCTTGGAGGAGTGTGCATGGAGAGGGACATAAATCAATAGTGGGGCCGCAGCACACAGGCTGGGGTAGAGAACCAGTTGACTGCAGCGTGATTATACTGTATTACGAGGTTAGCAGTTTTCTCCCCCAGCGCCCATGGATAGGACATGCTGGTCAACAACCTAGTGCAGGTCTTTACTTTAGTGTCCTTTTCTTGCCCTCAGTTATCTTTAAGAGTCCCTGGGATAGGATGCTACTGCCAGAAAAAAAAGCAAAAAAGGGCTGTCATTATTACACGCCTGATTAAAATATTGTTTAAGACATATCAACTCAATGAACTGAAAATGTTTTGTTGGCAATTTGCATGACGATAAGGTACATTTTGAATTCTTACACTGATCTCTCTTAGTAAGAAACTAATACAATAAGAAACTGATAACCAGCCATTTTTGTCACACTGTTGTGGTCAAGAAGAGGAAAATTCAACATTTTCATTTTAGTCTATTTATTATTGTTGTTGTTGTTATTATTGCTATGATTATTATTAATTATTTAACATAATTTAACACCACAAGCTGCCCTTTGTATTTATATATATAATTTCAGAATATATATAGATATCTAGATCAATAACTTGAACTAGAAAACATTTTTACACTAACAAAATACTTTTATGTTATATATAAATACGTTTAATTATATTACATTATCAATGCTTTTTATTATACATACATTATATGTAAGTTTTAAACAGTAATAATACATGTTTTCAATATAGGCTTTTTCAAAGGCCTTGTATTGTATTTTCTTACAGTAAAGCATTTCACAATCTCTTCAGTTATGTCTATTTAACATTTTTTAAATTCGTAATTAAACACCCAAATAAATGTAAAATTCTTGAGACAACACATCTGCATTTAAAAAAAGACTGACCTCTTTATAGTATTTCTATATGGCAGTTGAAACAGTAAAGGATTTAAAACATTGTCTCAAAAAAACAAACAAAAATCATAAATCACTGCCTCACTTCTGCAAAAACACAGCACATTTACATGTGGTTTAAAGAGTAATTCTGGGTCACACAAGTTCAGGTTGAAGATGCATCCTGTATTCGATCTAAAGTCACACCCATTCCAAAAGTGGTGAAGCTTTAAATTGCCTGCCAGTTACTGCCGATATGACTGTGACTATATGAGTGGCTGTCAACTCTGTCTTATACCAGCAGCATTTCACTGTACTGTGTTGTATTGTGGTGTACAGCATGATCTCAGGGGATCATTACAGCTGTCTACACTCTTTCTAAAAAAACATCTTTTAAAATGGGCTTTTTTGATGAGGCTGTAACAGCCATTTCAGATTTTTCGTCTGCTTAATGGTTCCTTCGGTTTCTTTATTGTCTCATGTATCAACGAAAAAAGCAGGGATGACAATACCACTTTTTGGGAAAAATGATTGCAATTGGCAAATAACTTACACTATAATCCAAGCAGCTAGGCAGCTCTGAAATAGAAATAAGACCTTAAGAACTCAAGCAATAAACATTAATAATGGAAAAAGTGCAACAGTGATGTGCTATGTGTAATAAATCTGAATGTGTGATTAAGCTGACCGGTATTATCCTGACTTATTGGGAAGATGAAATCAGTAAATAGTAATAGTAATATCAAGTTTTTCACTATGCATGAATATGGGAAAATATTTTAATGCATTAATAACCATTTACAAACAATTAGATGATTTATGAACCCTTTATGATAGTAGCCTTATTGTAAAGCAGTATGCAGCAACCTACACATCTCTGTTACTCATTGAGATGCATAGTCTCACTGAGGGGCTAGTTAAAAACAATGTCAGGGTAATGCCAACACATCTAAATAAATTTTCCATTGTTAGAGCCCAGCTACACATAAAGATATATTTATCAAAATTGGTGAATTGAAAATAACCCTAATAAGCGAAATAAAAAAGAAAAGAGTTTGATTTGCATTTCATCTATAGTGGCACATTAATGAATTTGCTTTTTGTTTTTTAAATTGGGTTTTTTAATCACTGCTCAAAAAAATTTAAGAAATACTTTAACGAGACACATCAGATCTCAATGAGATTTTTAATAAATCATGCTGGATATCTACAGGGTCAACTAATATGGTCAGGGAAATGTGTTGAGAACAAAAAGATGTCACATTGCTTGATGGAAATGAAAATTATTAACCTACAGAGGGTTGAATTCAAAGACACTGCAAAATCAAAGTGAAAAAATTATGCAGCTGACCAGTCTGAATTGTAATTTCTGAATTGTAATTGCAAAGTGAATCTCTATATGAAACTCAAAAATGAAACTGAAAGTGGTACTCAGAAGTTTGTACTTGTGCCTGACAATGTCCTCCTAATGAGATGACAAACGGCTCCCAGATCTGGACCGGGGCATTACTGAGCTCCTGGACAGTCTGAGATGCAACCTAGCAGTGCTGGATGTCCCAGGGGTGTTCTATTGGATTTAGGTCAGGTAAATGTGAGGGCCGGTCAGTGGAATCAATTCCTTCATCCTCCAGGAACTGTCTGCATCACTTGCCACATGAGGCCCGGGCATTGCTGTGCACCAAGAGAAACCCAACTGCCCCAACACAGAGTCGGTAATGGGTCCAAGGATTTCATGCCGATACCGAATGGCATTTAGAGGTTTGTGCATTCTTGCATACATACTTACCAGAGCATCACTGACCCACCCAAAACTGGTCATGCTGAAAAATGTTACAGGCAAGATAATGTTCTCCATGACTTCTCCAGGCCCTTTCACATCTGTTACATGTGCAACGTGAACCTGCTCTCATCTGTGAAAAGCACAGGGTGCCAGTGCTGGACCTGCCAAATCTGCTGTTCTATGGCAAATGCCCGTCGGGTTCAACGGTGCCGAGCAGTAAGCACAGGGCCCGCTAGAGGACGTCGGGCCCTCAGGCCACCCTCAGTCTGGTTCTGATTTACACCAGTGGCCTGCTGAAGGTCCTTTTGTAGGACTCTGGCAGTACTCATCCTGTTCCTCCTTGCACAAAGGAGCAGATACCAGCACTGTTCAGCTCTCTTAGAGTAAGTGCTTGTCTCCTGGAATCTCCTCCATGCTCTCGAGACTGTGTTGGGAGACACAGCAAACATTCTGGCAATAGCATGTATTATTGTTCCATCCTGGAGGGACTGGACTACCTGTGCAACCACTGTAGAGTCCAGTTATCACCTCTTGCCACCAGTGGTGACACTGACTCAAGCCAAATGCAAAACTAGTGCAAACGATCCGAAAAGGAGGCAAAAACAACAAAGAAGCTGAAACAAAATAACAACCCCCTCTGCTACTGACCAGATCAATATCCCAAGTTTAATTGCCTTGATGCTATACTCTGATTAAATGTCCCTTTCATTTTTTTAGGCAGTATATTTATTTTGGGGGATTTAGACTCAGACAGATGCTATTTAGTTTGGGTGTGTTACATAACCATTTAAAAACAGTCCTCACTGTGTGAGTTACTGTTTTAATGCTCTAAAATACTGCTATCAAAAAGAGAGTGATTAAAATAATAAAATTATTATACATTTAACAGGAAAAATATTTCTCAAGGCAAATTTAGGTGCTGCATATACTGATCGACAAATGTAATTGGTTTAATACTATACAGTATAATAAACAATCTAAATAGAATATTTTGTCCTCTGGTGATAGATGCCTTCTTCTTTGATACCGTTACTGAAACCAATAGTAATCTCATAGTAATTAGATCATTTAAATGTTTATAAACAAGCAAGCTTCAAATTTTAATATGAAATGTAAGATGACCATGTAAACGTATAAAGTATTTCCACACAGGCAGCATAATGCATGTGCTTTACTGAATACCTCAAATTCAAATTCAAATTCAAATTTTAAATTCACATTTTATTTTATTTGTCACATACACAATCATGCACAGTATGATGTGTAGTGAAATTCTTTGGCGACTGCCCACGACCTCAGAATACAAATCAAGAAGCCATTTTAAGACATTAAAAACGTAACAATAAATAGAGCAAAAATATTTTAAACTTTTAAAGAAATATAAAGAATATAAAGAAATATAAAGAATATAAAACCTTATCTAATATAATATAATATAAACAAAACTATAAACAAAACTATATAACAGGTGCATATGATATAAACAGGTGCAAATGGCAAATTTAGAATACCTAGGGACTCATTGTTCTAAAAGTTTCTTTCATGGCACAAAAAACACAAAAACTGGAAATAAAGTGGAACTCCAGCAATACCTGGAATAGCAATGTTCATTCTAAAATTGCTTCTGTGCAAATATCCCTATCCAACATGCTGCTCAAACAAAAATAAGTACAAAAATAAACACCAGCTTTGCAATCCATTTGAAAAATGTACAGCTCTATTTAACCATTAATAAAAAGCAATCTAATATATAAAACAATTTCCAGAGCGTTTGTGAAAAATACTACAAAGCCCAAGTTCTAATCTTTGTGGGGATAAATGGTAATTAAAAGTTGGATGATGAATAGAGAATAATGTGATTTGTGGATACTGATCCCATGATCGTTCATTTGAGAAGCTGGCTCATTGACAAAACATCCCTGAGGTTCAGCGCTACTCAAAACAAAGCTTTTGTATCCGGGACACTGGTACATCTACAGCAGGCTGAACAGTTCTTAATAAAGCTAAATAACAGGGCTCTAATAAGAATTCAGTGCCAGTGCGAGCCCAGAGGACTGTGACTGCAACAAATGCTATACTTCCCCTCTATTCTCCAATACACACACAACAACTAAGAAAAGCACTAGCCATAGCCATTAAAACTGCAAGCTAAATATTCAGATACTAATCTAAAATGTTTTATTTAGGAAATATGGCACAAATAGCCTTACACAATGTACATTTTACAGTAAGATGTGTTAATAGTGCTACATATTATATTATGATGGAACATAAAATTTTCATCCAGTCAAAGGTTTTAATTTGATCAAATGATAGCTTTAATAAAACACATATATAATATCACAACTTATGCCTTAAAAGGTGTTGAGTGCTAATATATGAACCAAAAACATCTGGGATAGCACAAACAATAAGGCTTGATTCCATAGTTGTCAATGCGATCCTTGTTTGTTACCATGACTGACATTTCCCATTATAATCAGAAAAGTATACTGTGTCATGATTTATTACAAAACAACAAGAACATATCACAAGACTCATGTTTTCAGTGATGAATAATTATTCTGGAACTATGGTATACAAAATACTAATTTTTGAGCAAGGGGTCGATGAGGACCTGAAGTATATACTCAGATACAGACTACAGCAAAAAAAAAAAAGAGTTAATAAGCAAAAACGGTGTGATTTTGCACTGTTACAGCAATGTATTACTCAACCCTCTGGCTAAACGTAGTCAGGTGTGAAAACCCATTTTGTTCTAAATCCAGCAATCAAAGAAAATCAGTGGTCCAGTGATAATGCTCAATCTGGCCTCTTGACACTCAGAGGCAAATACCATTCGGCAGAGTTAGCTTTAAAGTCAAGTTCATCAGTTTAATATAGCACCAGGGCCAAAATCCAAATGGCCATTATCCATAGGGATACCAGGTTTAATAGCCAACAACATTTTCTGAATAATGAGCCTGTTGTGCTAGAGTACTTCTTTAATATATATGTATATTAAAACAAACCATTGCCATAAGAGGGCTGCACAAACACAGATAAAAAACATCAATGGATGTTTCGTACCGCACAAAGTTTGTGGATATGATGTGTTATTGTGAATAACTTTAAAGAACCGGTTTTCAAACTGGTGCTCAGGGCCCCACTTCTTCCCAACTATTGAAGCAGTGGGATTAAAGGAAATGTGGTGTATGTAAGTGCTTCGATCTGCAGATCAATTTGAGAACCACTGTTTTAAAGAATCACAACTAATGTAAGGTTCTAGACCAGTTAATTTTTTCCCCCCTAAAACAGTATGCCCAAGCAAAGAACCATTTACAAGCCTTTATTTCTAATAGTACAATACACCCTACCTTGTGTTATCAGTGACACTTAAACTCTCAGGCAAAATGAATACTGAAAACATTGACATTACAGAAGAAAAAAGGATCTCACAAACAATCCATCTCTCAGAAGAACATTATGAAGAGCGTGATCTACAAACACATCAGCAGACACCTGCAGGTGCTGTTCTAGCCCATTTAGTCCAGACACTACACACAGTCTAGGTGTTACCTTAGACATGCTAATGGGATATTGCATTTATTACTTGATTATTCCTGGATTAAAAGAAAAAGTACCTTTCTTGTGAGTACCATCCGATTTGGAGCCTTGTGGGTCTAATAAAAAAAAGATCAGGATTAAACACATAGTATTCTAACAGCAGTAATGTTATGTTGTCATTTCCACGGATGAAATAACAACAGATAAAAAAAATAAGTAGAAGCATGGCTTAATACTTTAATTAGTTTTACTTGCCAACACTTTGGGCTTTGAAGTGTATGGCAGGGAAAGACTTGGGCCAACATACTAAAGGCAAGAGCAGGTAGGAAGGATGCACTTATCTGTCCAGAAGGTTAGCGGGCAGGAGAGGAGGCGATGCATAGAAATGAAAAGGGATGGGAGGGGGTTGCAATGCAGATTTTATTATGGGAGGCAAAGGTGGGTTAACAAAATGCACTAAGAGATGCAATACACTAGAGAGAAGGGAAAATGCAAAGACTACATGTCAAACTGGCTTCACTTAGCCTTTTTTTTCCTTTCTTTTTTCTTTTTTCATTTTCTCAGCTGGTAAATTGAAGAAAACCAATTTCCTTAATCCTTTCCTTAAGGTTCCTTTACTTTCCGTTGATTGTATCTACTCCCAACAGATTGCGGGACTGTGGCATACAAAAGGAATGGGAACTTACTCAGAGGTAGAGAGAGCATTCGAAGAGAATGCCTCACGCATAATGTATGCTTCATTTGAGTGTGCGATCTATGAACTGTGGCATTTTCCCTTATGTACTTTTAAACAGACAGCAATACATGTTGCAGTGCACCACTGGCTTTGAATGTATAAAAATCCTTTAACATTTCCTAAACAAATGGCTGTTAGCAGCTTATGCTGAGGGTATTCTTCATATTACCATGTGGTGCTATGTGGTGCAGCAGCACATAATGAATGCATTTTATGCTCAGTCAGAGGAATTAGACGGATTAATATGTCTAAAGGAACAACAATGCAGTACTTGTTGAGTGCAAATGCCATTAACCACGGTGGAATGGATAACGCCACACAAAAGTTGAACAAACATCTAAGCCTCCCTGTTGAAGGATTATGCAGGATATTAAAGTAGGATTTTCTATAGGCACACATTCACAAATACACCCCCCCTACCCACACACACACACACACACACACACATTCTCTCTGCTGTGCTCCAGAAAGTCCTGCACATCGGGAAAGCAAATCATCATTATCTGCCTGGTGAGGAATGAGAATGTGCCTGGATGAAAGATTCTTGTTGACTGTAGTAATCCATCTGTGTTACTTGCGAAGAAACTCGCTCATAGAATGAACTACAATTACTTGGCATAAACATGAACTGCTGCAGACAGGTGACTTAAGCTCTGTAATGCAAGACATTTTTCCTTCCATCACTCGACATGACTCCCAGTCCTCAGCGCTAGAGTAATCCTTCATATCCAAAGAAGCTTATCCTTTGTGAAGCAGATCTATATGAACTATTCAAGCACCATAACCCCTGACCAAGCCTTGAGTGCACTTTGTTAAAGCTTTGCATTCGATGGCCAATTACAAACATCAGTTATTATATTTTAGAAGAAAATTACAAATGTCAAGTAGAAACACTTACAAAACAATACCATTCAAAGCAAAACAATACTATATGTATTAAAGATATGGTGCACATAAAAAGGTATGGGTGCTCCAACTCAATTTAAGGTCTGTTGAATTTAAGTACATTGTCTAGAAAGAATATGTTACGTTACTGTTTATTTATCAAATTTAACATCATTGCAAAATATACATTTAATCTGTGGCATGTGTAAAAGTCAGTATATTTACATATCTTAAAATCCTAATATTTGATGTGTAAAACTAATCCAAAAAGTAAATCAAATTGTGCACTGTAATGTGCTCATAAGATAACATATAGTTAAGCTGTTTCTTCTAATTTAATGATTATTGAAAAATATTTGAAAATTCGGACTCATTTCTAAAATAGAAATAGTACTTAAAATTCTTGTAGAAGAATTTTTATTTTAATTACATTTAAGAATGTTTTTACTTTAGGATGCAGTTCTAAAATATGCATTTTTTGATGTGACAATTGTTGAAATTTGAAAATGGTATATTTTTTAGCTCACAGTTCAATATTTAAATTCATTTCTGCTTTGTGTGTTTAGTTCATAAAATGGTATTTTTTACAACAATGTCATGTCATCCTCTAACGAAACAACCTCCCAAAATCAAAAACTTACAGACCATATGCATACATAAATGGTTAAGAGGTTTGATTAATTACGATTAATTACATGTTTTTAATGATGTTAAATACTCAATTTTAAAGAAACATATAAAGTCAGAATTGTTCGAAATGAAGGTGAAAGAAATCAAATGTCTGTTGAACGTAATGCCTCTAAAAACTGGCTGGCAAAGATGTTACCTGGTTATGGATATGCTTTGCCTGTGTGGTGTCTGAGAAATTGTTTTAAATAATTTTGAGAAGGTTGTGGTTGTATCGACTCCCACCAGAGGTCTTTTTAAAGTCATATAACCTAAAACCTATAAAACCAATCCACACACTACAGAATCTGCTCAACCACTTCTCTGTTCAAGTATGAAATTTGTGGATACAGAGGTGCTAACAGCTCAAAAGTCCTCCCTGAACATGCTGGCATATTACCATACAAAGTTCTAATCTTGTGCCCTTGAGTAAATGGAGCTAAACTACAGTGGTGCAACACTGACTTCAAATCTGAGCCATGCTTTCTGCAGTTCTATGAGAGACAGAGCGACCTGTATGAAATAAGTTAAAATGTGTAGAAAATGTTAAAATGAAATCTAACGTACTCTACTCTATCACTCCTTATATTCACTTGCTTGTAGCAACCTGCAGTTGTGCTTGACCTTTTATCCTCACCAGGGAGAACACAACATTATTTCTCCTACCTCACCACATATATTGCTCCAACTTTGTGACAATCAGTGCCACACTGGAAATACAATACAAACCAATACCAATACAATACCAATATTTTGCAAGACATGTTGGAAAGAATTAAAGGTTCATTTAGCAAGAGAGAATCCATCACAGGCACACCTTAACTGAATGGCTATTTCTGTTATTTTCTATAGTATTTCAGTGTTATTAAAAAATTACATAGTTGATTAATCACATTTATATTTTCATTCTGTATTCATAGGCTTGAGCCTCGGCTGCTGATGTTTTTCAATTTATTTCAATGTCAAAGTGACAAACAGTAAATGCGCAATAACACTCAACAACCATAAATTATCATCTAATTAAAATTTAAATAACATATCTCTATGTGAACATACTCTAAAAGGTATGGGTTTATATTTAAAATATGAATCCACACCAGATTGTTTTGTTTGATTGTTTTAGAGCATATTAACAGTTCTTGCTTTTTTAGCATTTCAGAAGGGTTTTAACTTAGCCTTTTGGGTTTTGATTTTTTTTTTCCCAAAAAACTTGGGTGTAATTCCAGATTCCACTTAAAAACAGACTCAAGATGAACTCATATATGAACTTTCAAGTGCTTTAGATTTGACATGGAACATCTACACCACCCTTTAACATGTCTTTTTTTCTCTGGAAACTGTTTAGCTTTTTTGTATTGCAGGTATTGTTTTAATTGATTTTTTTAAAAATAAGAACATTTCCCAATGCTAGGTTTTGTTTAATTATCAGGTTTTTAATGATAACCTTTATCCACATTTTCTACAGAATTTATTTGCTTGATGTAATGAGCAACATTAGAAATAATTTACCCTTGCAGTTATCACTGCTGATAAAAGCATAGTGTAAAGTATTAAAACATACAAAGAAATTCTGTCAAAGGTACAAGTTGACATTTGAAAACTGCTATGAAAGCTTTTGGGTAGAATATTTTAAATAGGACTATTTATGCAAAAAAACATGCAGCTGATCAGTGCTCAAGTACTTCTGATATCCATGGTACTCAAAAAGTGACAATCATAATCACCCCAAAATATCATCATATTATTGTATTGTCATTATCTTATCTCTAGCTTGGCATACAAAATGTAACGCAAAAGAGGCTTAAAGTTCTCAATCTGAAATGCAAATATAATCTCTTGTGTATTTACCTTTGCAATTACAATTGCATATCAACCAGAAAGCAGTAACTCTACTTCTAAGGGTTAATACAAGTGCATAGAATTTATCTGAAGCCACCAACACAGCTACTCAGGTAGGTTCACCATTACACTTGTATGTGAATGCTTCACTCCCCCTCATCAGTGAACATCAATCCTATTAAAGTCCCATTAACAAGTGCAGATAGCACAGAAATTAATATCAAGCTCCACCAGCGAATCATTTATCTTCTTTTCAGGTTAAGAAATGGATGGAAAGAAATGCAAAAATATAACATAGACATACAGTACATCCAAAAAAGAAAAGCAGTCAGTAAATATACCGCAGCAGTCTGTATATTTACAAAGGTACATCTGTCTTAAAGGACCCATTCAGAAGCAAAGTGACAGTCATTATTAAGCATTACACTGATCATCACTGTATGACATCATTGTGGCTTGTCTTAGAATATAGAAGGGGTCGGGCAGGGGTGATTTGGGGGGCAGTTTGTTGGTGGGTGGTTGGACTACAGCAGGGCAAGAGCAACCCATGGTAGTGATATTTGACAGGGATGCACTGCACCACATGACGGTCGATCCCACTGCTCCTCAGGGTGACTGGTGAGGAGGGACAAGGTTAACGGTGGACAGCACAGTATTCATCAAAGAAAGATGGAGACTACTACCTGAATGTGTGCAAGTCTACATGTGGAGAAGAGACACACTCCCCTCTCTTTTACACTGCCTCATATTCCCCTTCTCCCTGATTCGTTTTACAGCATAGCACACACAGCTGTCTACAAGCACTGAGCAAGAAGAAAAACTAACTAAATCTGTACATGGGGTCTCATCAGTTCTGCACTTCCATTAATACTGTGTATCACTGTGCTAAACCCTAACCCTGTAAAAACCCTAACACTACTGTCGTAAACCTAAAACTGTCCTAACCCTACTGTCTTAACCCTAACCATAGCTCTAACCCTACTGTCCTAACCCTAACCCTGTCAAATCCCTAACACTACTGTTCTAAACCTAAAACTGTCCTAACCCTAACCCTACTGTCCTAACCCTAACCCTACTGTCCTAATCCTAACCCTGTCCTAACCCTACTGCCCTCACCCTAACCCTGTTGAAACCCTACTGTCCTAACCATAACCCTGTCAAAACCCTAACACTACTGTCTTAAACCTAAAACTGTCCTAACCCTAACCCTACTGTCCTAACCCAAACCCTGTCCTAACCCTAACCCTGTCCTAACCCTAACCCTGTCCTAACCCTAATACTACTGTCCTAACCCTAACCCTGTCAAAACCCTAACACTACTGTCCTAAACCTAAAACTGTCCTAACCCTAACCCTACTGTCCTAACCCTACTGTCCTAACCCTACTGTCCTAACCCTGTCTTAACCCTACTGTCCTAACCCAAACCCTGTCCTAACCCTACTGTCCTAACCCTAACCCTGTCCTAACCCTAACCCTGTCTTAACACCAAACCTGTCCTCATCCTAACCCTACTGTTCTAACGCTAACATTACTGTCCTAACCCTAACCTCATTAAATCTGTACATGGGGTCTCATCACTGCACTCCCATAAATACTGTGCTAAACCCTCACCCTAACCCTAGCCCTAACCCTACTGTCCTAACCCTAACCCTGTCGAAACCCTAACACTACTGTCCTAAACCTAAAACTGTCCTAACCCTAACCCTACTGTCCTAACCCTAACCCTGTCGAAACCCTAACACTACTGTCCTAAACCTAAAACT
>JBBIGC010000033.1:7539431-7550854 GCA_037576955.1 Lepidarchus adonis
GTCGAAACCCTAACACTACTGTCCTAAACCTAAAACTGTCCTAACCCTAACCCTACTGTCCTAACCCTAACCCTGTCCTAACCCTAACCCTTATCTTAACCCCAACCCTGTCCTAACCCTAACCTTACTGTCCTAACCCTAACTCTGTCCTAACACTAATTCTTATCTTAACCCCAACCCTTATCTTAACCCCAACCCTGTCCTCATCCTAACCCTACTGTTCTAACGCTAACATTACTGTCCTAACCCTACTGCCCTTAACCTGTCCTAACCCTGTTCTAATCCTAACCTTGTCTGAAGTCTAGCCCTACTGTTCTAACCACAACCCTGTCTTAACATTAACCTGTTTTAACCTAAACACCAGAGTGTAAAAATGATATTAAAAATATTCAAACAAATTGACTTTGAAAATTGTTACTTTTTTACTGTCTGTGTTTTTCAGTGTAATTTTCAAAGGGCTCATATCACAGAAAACATTTCATATTTAATAAAGGAGTTTAATGTTGTATGTACATATAAGTTAAAAGTGTAATTTAGAATCAGACTCTAGTAATCAAAAAATGTTTATGTGTATATATATTATATTATATGCTTCTAAAGAACTGTAAAATAACTGTAAATCACTATGGGGTCAGACATTTACATAATTGAACAAATATGATTAATTACATATTAATTTAACAAATACATATTAATTCAAAAAAAGTTACAACAATAGTAGGTACTGAATATTAAGCTTGAAAATACTTAATAAGATAAAATGAGGTAAAAAAAAAATGGTATAAAAATGCAAAGGTAGAGAATGGCATCTGTGGTCATCACTACATGGGTTGTCCCAAATATGTCGGGAAATGATTTTTCTAATTTCAGTTATATATCTACTAAATGATTTGGATAGATTTCCCCACAATGGGTCCCAGTTATGATCAGTGTAGTTTCTTCTCATGCTGGCACATTCGTAGCTTCAGGCAATTCTTACATATATATACATATATTTCCACATCCCCACTTGCTACGGCACCAAATTAGCAGGAGAAGTGCCAATGTGCAGAGGTATGCTCCTCCAGAGAGCTGGAACCAAATGTCTTCTCACGTTAGAAGGTTTTTGTTTGGGAGTAACCTTCATTCAGGCTGAGGACACCCTCGCAGTTTCAGAATAGGATACTGTGTCAGGCCCCTCGCCGCATGAATTTCATTACAGTGCTCTGTGGTGGAGGAGTGAAAGGCAGGAGCTTCCGGCTCAATGTGCTCACACACTGTTGACCTGACAGCCATGACGAACCACTGAATTTCATAATGTCTGGTCATGTGACCACAGGCTGCCTCCTGGCTCTCAGACAATGATGTTAATTCCACTATGTTGTAAGGTCACACTGGAAAGGCCAGGGCTTGGTTATCATATTACTTCATGCTTTTAAATCATTTATAATATTATTACTAAGTTATTATAGTAAAAAACTTGAACTGGTGAAGTTTAATACAAAGAATTTCATTTGTGTTAAGTATCTCCAAAGGTCAGTTCAGGTGAGAAAACAGTTCTCCAACTTTGTATTAAGACAAAGGTTTATAATATTCAAGAGTGCAGCTTAGCAGCTTTAACATCATGTTGCATTCACCAAACTCTAACAGCACTAACTTTCAATGCAGCAGAACTTTCAAAGGCCACCTTTGCGAAGAGCAAGGTTAAGATGCACGCCATCACAGAATGAGGGAAGTGCTTTCATTATCTGAGCATTCAAGCAGGTTTAATAGTGCGAGTCACAACAAACATTCTTCTCATGTTCAAGCCACTTTTACCTACCTGCACTGTCACAGGGAGAATCACAAAACAGCTACAACTACTTTTCTATGCAATAATGTCAATTCTATATTGCAAAACTCTCCACAAGATGCAGTTTTCATTAGAGAATCTTCTGCTAGCGCAATTATGCAATTACAATTCTATCATGATTATGTAATTACATCACTAGATCATCAATAAGATATATAATCGCTGTTGAAACAAAATCTCATATCTTCATTTTTTCCCATTCCTATTTTGAACATTTGATCATGTTAACAGCACTTTACAATGTATTAATAACAATCAAGAATAATGTTCAAAATTACTTTTGCAAATCTTTAAAACTTTTAAATACATTACAGCTAAGAACCTTTTTTCCTTCCTCATTTTAGAGATATGAGATTTATGAGAACAAGCAATGATTATATGCAAATGGGCAATTATGGTAATAAAATAGTAATCTATGTTTACCAAAAGCTTATAATTATAATTAATTTTATTATAATTTATTATAATTATTATGCAAAACACAAACTACCCAATCAATGGTACGCTTACATAATTTTCCACATTCCACAGTATTACTTGCTAGGTATGCTACAGTGTAAGCCAATACTGTAAAGTAATATTACAGGTAACAGCATGTAAATGTATTAAACACTCATGCACTCATTCCATATATTACAATATTTTTACATATAATTTGGGTTCTGGTATATTAACTGAGACACGATTAACAGTGCCACTGAATCATGTATCAGGAAACCTCTGACATGTATCTTTCAGTGCCTCTAGTTTGGGATCAGGCCATTTCTAACTCTGTCAGTGTGCATTTCACAGTGGACACTGAATCAGAAGTTGCTTACCACCATAGACATACTTTTAGGATACAGACACAAGGTTATGAACCTCATGCAGGAATGTAGCCAGCTTAGAAAGAGCTTCGCAAAGTCTTCAGTACAGATTAAAGGACAAGGATCATCACTTCCAGAAGTGAATAAAAAAATAAAAGTTCAATTTCAGATGCTAATGTTATGTCATGCTTTGCAGCATTGAGATGTGGACATTGCTCATGGCTCTGTTCACATGCAAAAGTCATTTTTCACTGATTCTTTTGGAATGCGATTCTAACTTGAACAGGCACAGCAGAAAGTTGATGGTATGCATTTACTACAAATCTTTTTGAAGATGGAGAATGATACCTTGTTTTTTGAAAGGGAAAACCAGTAAAGCTTGAGCATTTCGGTGGATGGTGCAGACATTTTGGATCGATATCACAATTGATCACTTGCTTCTATGGCTTTTTCTTGACCAGTGATCAATGGTTGAAATGCACTTACTTCAATATGTAATTTGGACCGAATCCCCAGCTCTTAAAGACACATTCCCAAAATCTATTCAACCCCCAATTTATTTTGCAGACATTGCTTGGCTACATTCCTGCGTTATCCAACGGTGCCTTGGTGGTTACACCTACCTTTAAAATTAGGTCTGATTCTTGCATCGTAACCAGACACTTTTCCCATGAGTTTGTCCAAGAATTCTGATGGGGGCATGGGAGAGGCAGCTTTCCGTGCTGCAGCTTGCTGGGATGCTGCCAAGCTGAAGAATAAAAAGGAGAGACAGAAAGAAGCACAGGTGCATTATAGAACTATTTCACCAACTGAGCAACAATGCTTACACTTCATTCACGGAGCAGAAAGCAAAGACTGGATCACCGACACACTGTTTGATCAGTGAACTTTTAAATAACATGGTAAACAAGAAAATTAGCGTTTGCCAGGTTCTTAACTCTGTTTCTTCTAAAACATACTGAGCATTTTACAAATGCTTAAGCAGTGACACATTTAACACATTCAACTTAAATTAAATTCTGATTTGTGCCACTCTACAATAGAAGAAAAACAAATCTGCACACTAAACAGACGTGTCTAAGTAGACAGTCTCAAAATTTCTGCTTTTTCTTATATAAAGTGATGCTTTAAGGAATATTTAGTTGATTCCCTCCATCCTTCTACATGTACTTGAGCAAAAGAGAAAACTGAACCTAAGAACAATCATGCAGGCCTGTTACAATGAGAGGTCATTAGACGGGTACAATTAGTAACACGTGAGAGTCCCACTGTGAGCAGCTCATCTGGATCATTCTTAATGACAGGGCACTAACCAGCCTGGAGGACTTCTCCAGCGTCCTGACAGAGATCAGGGACCAGCACATTTCACTGATATTCTACAGTACTATGAGGAGACTGCAAATCCTACAAAAATAGACCTGATACTAATCCTGATTAAATCACACAGATGCAACTATAAGTAGACATAGCCATAGCAAAATAGCATAAATGAAAAAACTAAATGTATACAAAAGTAAATAACATAGTAACACAACATAGAGGACTGAAACTTGCACCTTGAATTTTATTTGTGAAAGTTTCTGCTCTTTCTTTAAGCAGAGCTAGTTACAATGTAGCATGACATTGCCACTTCAGCATTTTAAGAGCTTTTAATTCAGCATTTAACTACACTTCAAAAGTTAACTGTCAATGTCATTTTTATTAAAATAAGACACAATTATAAAATTAGATAGTGACATTTGATTATAAGTATAACAATAACTGTATTACAAATTTAGAATGCTGGACCTGATTTATTTTAATTATTCAATTATTTAATTATTTAATATTTTAAATATTAATCATCATTTTCAAATGATTTGTAGGAATATTGAAATCATAATAAATATGACATTTTGGATTTGTCTAAAATAATAAACAGTATTTGATTCAAATTTTAATGCAAAAGATGCATATGAATGAACTTTAATATACAATGTTTCATACTTCATGGGTCTTAATATGTGAGGAATACAGAACCAATGTAAAATGACTGTAAACATAACTATTAACTTATTAGTAACTTATTTACAGTCTATAATGGCTCATTTGTAAAACATCTTTTACTGTCTAGTTTATAAGACGCAAGTATAGATTTTATAAGTAAATGTATTTAGATCACAACAGATTATTAGTATATACCTTCTGAATAGGTGTGTATACCTAATTATCATTATACCATGAATAACATTACTAGAGATAAGTGTACTAATGCTATTTTTGTCATTCTCAGAAATTTCAGAAGGTTAGTTTGGTCATGCCATCTTTCTAACTAAACAATTAGTTGAAAATGATTTACAGTCTGAAGAATAATGCCCTGTCCATGAAATACAGTAAATAAGACACAGCTGAAGAGAGCTAAGAGGTACAGTCTAACATTTCAATTACTTCTTCTTCTTCGATTTTGCTGATATATTGACATTTTCAACTGTGTTTTACTTGTATAAATAAACAATTAGGCAAGCAAAATCAATACATCAATAAATAAATAAATAAATAAATAAATAAATACAGGCACCTTCAGTCAGCTGAGAAATTCTTTGTTAAACAGAGAACTCTACTGATTAGTCAATTCGTTGACTTAAAGCGAACAGCTAAACACAACTGAAAATCACTGAATTTCATATAATATAATCAATGAAGAGCATCTAAAGAGAGTCACTCTGGCCTCATACACCACTGCTCTCTTTGGGTTGATCCTGTCTTTCATTCTCCTACACAGTCTGTCAGGTGTCTTGTCTTAAGGTCACTGTTCCTGTTCATACAGCTGATATTTAATGATGGCCTTAGACAACATTATCATGTTCCATTTTTCTGCAAGCACACACACACACACACACACACACACACACACGCACACGCACACACACACACACACACACACACACACATTTTATTAATTGGCCCAAAGGACAGTTTTGCTGGCCACAGAATCAATGTCCAACAAAAGGTGACATACTCATAGCATCGCCACAGAGGTATATTGATTGCATCTACATCCTTGAAACTAAACCTTTTGCCAATTTCACTTGCTGAACAGCTCAATTTATCCTTTTCTCCATCTGTTTTTTAGCTGTTTTTCTCCCTCGTCCGTTTTTCTTTGACTCCTGTCGAATCTGCACTCAACTCAGTTCTTAGCTAACCAGCAGTCAGCCTCATCCTCTTCCACACATCATTAGGCTTACAGCTCATTAACATTTACTGGTGTGGCAAATTGCAAAACTGGCATGTCAATCAGACACTTCTTAGCTCTTAGGTTAGTTGGGGATATGTAGTTTTTACCACAGAAATAGAACACCCAAGAGAAAGTTCTGGGCTCTGAAACTGTACTGTGTGAAGGGAGGCGACACAATGTATCATTTATTGAACATTATCATTTCTCAGCATTAGCTTTTACAATCTGACATAATCACACAGCGCTGCCATCTGCAATACCGTGCTTTTTCTGCTCGCTTTGAGTTCTTGACCAGTCACACTTGCAGAAGAGTGTTCAGTGGTTGCTCTGACAAGTCAAGGTATTTATGTTGTCCATTACAACAGCTGTAACAAAGCACCATGTCTCTAAAAGCTCAAACACAGAAAGCATATTAAATAACTATATTTGTGTTATAGCTACCACAACCCTCAGCTCCTTCAGTCACGACTGTAAAGAAATAAAAAAAAAATAAATAAATAAAAAAATAAACCCACTATGAATGATCAGATCTGAAACTTCAATGGAACTCTTTTTGAACCATGTCAGATCAATTCATCTGCAATATAAAGCAAGACCTGTTACATTTACAGTAGAAATGCAGTTGTAATGTAATGTAATTTACTCAACAATTTTCCACATTTGCTTCCTGTGTTGCCTTTTATTATTGTGCTCTTTTTCATACTTGTATATTTTACATTACATATATATATATACATAAAGAGAGGCAAGTTTTAATATTCATTGTATGTACATGCTCTTACTGCTGAGTTTACTGGATGTTTATCTGCCTACGACAAATAAAAACAGAATTGAACTGAACAATAAGTAAGTGCATTATTAGTGTGTGTATATAACGCTGCATTATTAACTGCAATGCTTAAAGACCTATATAATTATACAATATTCATACTGATGAACATGCGTAACGTGCTCATTTACAGAAAACACAGTATATTGCTATTTGTTATTACAAAACTTCCTGCCTCTAAAATGTTGTAGGAGAATGAAAAACTTTAATCTGTGTTAACAAGATTTTAATCAGAGAAATTATGGTTTTGATGTTAATCCATTAATTTTGAAATGTATGGCATAGCCAGCCTTTTAAAATGGGGTGAAAAATGAAAATTAAAGGGTAAAAAGGCTTTACTACTGTATGACAGTGATCTTATCTGTAAATAAGAACAAAAAAATGTGGTGTAGGAAAAAAAATACAATAACATGTCAACATGTTAAACTGTAAGGAAAATGTTAGAAAAATGTTAGACTGTTGAAAAGAGATTATAATTATAAATAAAAGAATATCCAGATATCCAAATGTGTCGAATGCAAGCATATAGATAAAACCGACCCATAGAGACTAGACCGGCCCGTTGTCCCGGACATACCCTTGCAGTGAAAACATAAGATTAGTCACGGTTCGTCTGACTGTTGTGTCTTTTTCACATATTTCTAACCTCTATAGTTCCCTTACATGAACTCATACTGCTGATGGGAATCTTTATGACAGTGTGAAATCATTGGACACTCTCCCTTTTCAGATGATTTGCTTTGCTTTCCTGCTATCTGCAGCAATTATTGTGATTCTTTTCTTCTACTACTAATCCAAATCTAGTGATTAAAGATTTTACAAATCAGAACTGCGCTGTTGTTGTAATTAATTCGGATCAATGCTGGCCGAAGCAGTCGTGCGGTCTTGACGCGAGTGCTGATGCAGCAGGTTAGAAAAGGGCTGAGCATCCTGCCAGAAAATAATATGCAAAGAACCCAGAGCCTTGCGTGCTTTAATGTGAAGCTCTAATCATTAGCCCTAAGTGTAGCTCATTATGTTCTTAGAGCCTCTGAAGAACCAAATCCTAATTGATCCTATCCTTGCATTCTGTAACACTCGAAAAATCAAAGACTTCTTTGGCTCCAATACTCTGCTTCCTTTAGCCATTTCTCGCTCAAAACCGTTCAGCTAGAGGCTTTCGCAAAAGACAGTAAAGAACCAATATTACATGAAACCACTACCTGGGCTTTACAGAGATAATGTGGGTACTAGATAAAGGTGAGCAATATGAGCATACATTATCATTCTCGTGTTAAATAACGTCAACGTCATTCTAACATATTGAAAAGCTGCAAACTGAAAGCAAAACACAGATTTAAAACAATTTACGAGAGCTTGTAACAACCAGTGTATATGACCGGAATAGAGAATCTGAACTGTACAGTAACATGTATCTGACCAGTTGCCCTTATCTTTATTGATTCATTTGTTTTTTATTTATTTTTTGACTTTGTTTTCTATTTTTCTTTCTTAAATTCATCAAACGCTAGCTTATTAAAATGTAGCAAAAAATCAATATTGAGATACAGACTACGTAACTTGCCAAAAATTGGATGATAGAGCAAAAATCATACATTCATCATCATCATCAAACAAACATATTAAAATATTATTATAAAATGTTTTTATGAAGACTTCAACATTTTCATGCTGTACTGGTATTTTTGCAGTTAAAATGGTCTAATTATGCCCTTTTTAAAATTAACCCTGCATTTGGTCATTGTTTTAATACTGATTATATTTCTGACATAATTTAGCACAATATCAAATAAATTATTAAAATTAAATTGTCTTCAAGCATCATGAAGGTACAGTTGTGTTATACCATCCGACTTTTACCTGTAGCCAGTTCCAGTTTTACATCCTGCACTGCATTCACACAACTTCAGGATAAATGTAAGGTGCCAGTCTCAATAAGCCCTAAAGGGAGAGTCCTTCTGAGAGTCCTAAAATTCAAACTGAGTTATTGCTGTAGTGATTGGAGTGCACTGCACTGCTGATTCACCTCCCTTCCATGAGCGAAACTGATAGTTCATTGATAATAAGCTGATCTGTCTGAAGTGCAATCAGTCTCAGTCTGTGGTAATCAATAATGTATTACAATGCCATTGATCTTTCCTAAAACCAGTAGTACTCAGAAAAAAATCACAGTGAATATACTTTTGGTCAAAGGCTTTTAGGTTTATAAGTGAAGATTCTTCTCTTTTGTTTCTTCTGCTTGTAATGCCAAAGATAATTACATCCAGATAAAATGCTGAGAAGACAGAAACCAAGTGCTGGTCCACTGCCACTGAATGTGCTTGGCTAATTACCACAGAGGGTCTCAAGTGATGAGAGCAAACATACAGAGTCCCATTATTACTATACATCAATGCTTAGATTGCATTTTTTTTATTATCTTGTTATGGTTTTCAGAAGTGAGCTTGAAAACCCTCATTTATGATATGCAGTCAAAGCACATTCAGCAAGGCAAAGTGGCCATGTCCTCGAATTTTCAAGGCCAACCCAAGGGCATGCTGTGGTTTTCCTATAAACCAGCATGATGCTTTCCTATGAGGATGTAAGGAAATTAAAGACATGGATAATAAACTATTTTTGATTCATTTGTATTTCTAAGTCTACTGCAGACATGGTGCATTAACATTATTCATATAGTTCAACAGCTCCATATGGTCATTGTTACATATTATCCTGGGTCTTCTGGTCCAATACATTAAACACTATATATTCTCAACTGCAATGATAGAGCATGTATAATAAAGAGGCAGGAAACAGAGAGAACTGAAGCCACTAGAGAATCAATCTCACAGGACAGAGGGAAAGGTCTCATGTGATGTATTGAAACAATATGTTGAAGTTGTGTTAATGCTAATTTAATAGTCTGGGCAAGATTGAATGGAATCATATCTGCAATAAACACATCAGTCAGTTTTAGATGGGCTTTATAAACCATATATTATCTGAAGTTTACATTAATTTGCATGTGATTTATTGCATATATTGTTTAGAGTAACACTAACAGCGAATGTGTATGCACACAGGTCAAAAACAAACTGCTGATCTTTCTTCCAGATGGTATATTTCCCTGTATGATGATATAATATCATGTCTCTTTTCTGCATGGGCAGTATTTCAGTATTAGCCATGCATCAGTCCCTCCTCTGACATCCCCCTTCTCAAACAGAAGGCAACCTCTCATATGGCAGCTCAAGCATGAATAATGTGAAAGCAAACATGAACAACAATTAGAATGGTGCGAATCATAGAGGAAAAAATCATCTTGGTGTACAATTTGTATTCATCAGTAGCATTGGCATGGACAGGGTAATCAATGTTTGGTAATAAGTCAGGATGTCAGATGAGGTCTGGGGTGCAGGCTGAGACTGGGAAGGGGATATCAATTAAGAGAACTTGCAAAGTTCAGCAACGAATGCTGAAACGGCAATATCCTGACTCCAGTTCATGAACTAATGGTGCATTCAGAATACAAAATAATTGTAGTGAGCCACAATGCAAAAAATCCTGCTCTGGGTTGGAAGATATTTCAGATGCTGAAGACAATGTGTAGGAATGACATCAAGATATAGTGAACAAAGGGATTTATCCATTGTGGGAACATAGTGAATTAACAGTTCATGTTTATTATGTAATACGATCTTTAAGGAAAAAAAGCTTTGGGCCTAACAATCTGAATATGATCTTTGTTTTATTATTATTATTATCTTTTTTGTTATGCTATTTTGACATTTTTTTCATACATTTCTTTAAAACATGAACCTTCACGTGAAGCACCATAAAAGTCAAAGAGCACCCTTTGTGTTCAGTATGGGCAAAAAACAAACAAACATTGTAACTATATATCATTAAATTATATAATAATATTATATATAATCACCTAAATCTGGAAGGTGACAAAGGCCTCTAAGGCATTGCACATTAAGACTTGGATATTACCCAGCCAGGTTTAAAACTCATCATCTACAGCAATAAATGATACTACTGTCCCTGACTGCATATAAATCTGAATCAAGCCCTTACATCTGTCCTTGCTTCTGATCACATGCCTGTTGATTGTTCTTCTCTTCATAAACTAGTGGACGTGGCGCTCACTGGCCACTAGTGGTCGCTGTTGGTCCGGCGGAATAGGACACTAAGGCAGCTGTCTGAATGTGAAGGAATTACATGCTACAGATATTACTACTGGTCCACACAAGTTTATTTGAAATAAATAACTAAATAAATAACAACATTTACGCAAATCTATAGACTCGTATAAAGCGTCAACAGTTCGGTCTTTAATTGTTAGTGTTTTCTGCTTTTATATGGAGAGACTGCATTGGCCTGACTAGCCGAAATCAGCAGCAGAGGGACTCACCTGAAAAACACTAGAGTTTCCCACAAATAAATCCCGAGAGCGTTTAGTCTACACATTTTGGCAGGCTCGGGGGCTTTAGGCCACCGCTAGCACAATTCCTTATGCGGTGTCAGACTTCCGAGGTGGCGGAGGAGTCTTCTGTTGCTTGTTTCAGATAAAGCCGGTCCAAAAGTAAGCCGGGAAAAAATGTTTACGACCATAGAGACGAGGCGAGCATTTTCCAGACAGTGGCCATCGATCAGCGCACGGTGAGATCCGAGTTCACGTTATGAGAGAGAGAGAGAGAGAGAGAGAGAGAGAGAGAGAGAGAGAGAGAGAGAGAGAGAGAGAGAGAGAGCACACACCTC
>JBBIGC010000033.1:7571397-7581875 GCA_037576955.1 Lepidarchus adonis
ATTGTGCACACACATACAGTATATATAAGCCATTATATTTCAGCCCAATACATATAAAGTATACAGAAGGTAATATACTTGACCAATACTACAAGAACAATTAAAATTTAAATAATTTTTTCAACTAAAATATCAGTAGATATAAAGAAAACACAGTACGCTTATTTTTGGCCTCAGATGTCAATACTGTACTGAACAAAGGTTGAATAATGTAGTTGTTTGCATAATTTTTTACGACTCTTTATGTGTCATTTGTTGGCGTTTAATCACCTTTTATCACCTTTAATAATAACCTCTTTATTTTTAAATTTGTTCTGATATGTTTTGCTAAGCTACATTTTTCATCAAACATGTTTTGTTTTCTAAAAGATCATGTAGATTAGGCTACATCTTGGGGCCTATTAAGCCGAATTAGGTAAACCATACTTAGCCTTACTGCGTCTCCCCTCGGCTAGAGCACTAATGATTATATATAGACTGCCTAAGCTTTTAGGAACATTTGTGCACTAAGGATTCCTCAATGAGCAAATATGCTCCAGACATTTGTCTGACCCTACATTAGATCATGGAGCACTGTAGCTCCATATATACTGCTGTTTACATGTGTTACAAAAGTTAAAGACAACCAGGCCTCGATACAGCAGCTCTACATACACCACCACCAGCAATATAACCACTTTACACCGCATGTGTATATCTTTGCTTGTGGGACATTAATTAAAATGGGGGTTTGGGATGTTTAGAATTTAGACACAAGGTAATAATGTTTCATTAATGTCTACCTACAATAACTGCCTCAGAAATAACTTTATATGTGGATTCTGATCTCTTTCCTGTTTCTGAGGCATTACCTGTCATATTTGAGGCTTAACTCTATTGTTTGTCTGGGTTTGCTTTTTGTGTGTCAAATAAAAAACTATTTGAAGCTTATAAAATCACATTCCCTGTGCCTCTGAAAACACAAATGTGTACTCGTTTGAGTCTGGGAACTGAAAGCTATTGCATTATTCGTATAAGTTATATACTGAGCTATGGGTTGATTAGGCAGCCATTGTCCATAGTATTAAATGATACAGAATGTCTACCTTAATTCCTCACTATTAAAGAGATATAACTTATGTTTATTTTTATCATGTCATATTAGTGTTGTGGTAAATAATAAGTCTAAAAAGATCTAATATTCTGGTTTTTGTAGGTTTAATAGCCACATATATGTAAATGTAAAATTATTATTATTACATTTTGCCAAGTGTATACTCAGTCAACAGTCCACAAACAATATGGCATGATTTTATCCTTGCATGGTTGATATACTGTAAAAATGAGATTTGTATCTCTCAGTGGATTTATCTTTTAATGCAAGGACCCCCTGAAGTGGGGTAGTAAGCATTGTTGTCATTACAAATAGGTTTCATTCAAAATATGCAGTTTTTAAAGCTAGTTTCAGTATGGGCTGTTTTGACTAGAGATGTGTTTCCCAGTCTTGGTCCAGCAAGCCCCCTGCCATGCAGGTTTGAATATTGTCTCTGCTCTAAACACTGCTGATCCAACTATTCCTCTCCCTCTTAGCCCTTACTGGGTTGCTGTGAATGTGTTAAAGCAGCAAAAGCATTAAAAATGTGCAGTGCAAAATGCCTCCAGGATCAGGGAAAGAGTAAATGAGATAATCTTTAAACATTCTTTACATATGGTATGTAAATTGTGTTTTCCTGCAAGGTTTATAACACTAAGCATTTATGAAACGGTATAGTAGCAGAATTTGGTTTTGTTTCTCATGTACATTTTGCTTAAAGGGAATTCTCTGCAAACCTATTCTAGGCCTGCTAGCCATCCATGGTCATTTTCCTGTCCATTCTCATTTTCTCCACAATGCAGACTGGAACTGCTGCATGTTTCCACTGCGAGCTCTTCCAGAACACATTTTGCGATGCTCCTCCTTTTTGACGCCAGTACAAACGGCTTTTCGCGAGAGCAGCCACAGACTGGAGATATGTAGCGATCGATAGAGCACTCAGGATGAATTGTCAGGCAAACACAAGCACTAGCCCACAGCAAAGGTTTTGAAGTGATAACATACGGTGCATGTTCAGTTTTGCCGAGTTGGACCATTATATTTTTTGCTCTAACACAGCTAACAAGACTGACACAAAAAAAGCTAGTGGAGTAAAAGTAGAGTTATGTGGCAAATATAGCAGAACACTTTGTGAGAAAACCCTCAGGAGAAACATGCCCTAAAGCAATGTATTACTTTGGCTTTGTCTATTTGCAGGTTACTGAGATTGTGTATTGTGGTTAGACTGGGAGTTCATACGAAATTAGTAACCATTTTAAAACAATACTAAAAATGTACAAAATAAATGGGGTCTTCAATCTTTTCTATAAGGTTCTCTCATCTTTCATGTAAACCCCCATCAATGATGAAGACCAGGCACTTAAGGGCTGCTTCACCAGACATTGAACAAATTCTCTTTCCTATACCCTGTAGAATCAAGAATCACATGTTTAACACATAATATTGGATTGAAAAATATCAAATTGAATCTTCACTATAGAATTAAATCAAATCTGAAAACACCTCTAATAGCTCCCGTTTGGCTAGATGTATCTCTTGGCTGCAGACCAGTGCGTATGCCCTAAGAGTGACTGATAACTTAATTAGACGGTCACTTGAGAGTAAGTAACATGCTTTATTTTTCACTTAGGTGTGGTCTAATCAAATTAATCAACGTGTGCTTGTCATAATGAAGGTAAAGCCCCCTTCCCCCCCCCAAAAAAACAAAAAACCTAACAGCTTTTCAATGGCTCCTATAAACAGTGAATAAATTGCATACCATTTACTGCTGGTAGGATTAGAGTCTACAGGGACATAAAGGTGCTGAGTGTTACTCCCAATCATTGCTCAAAAAAACTTCTACTTAAGGACTTTAATTAATATGCAAATGAACCAGCAACAGTGCTGAGTACAGTCATGCTGCAATGATATCTTTACCAATCAAATCCAACACAAATGTGCTTCTGCAGCTGGAGTGGGTGTGACCTAAACATTCTTTTAAAAAACACTTTGTAATTAACACAACTGTCATGAAATGTGATGCTTCAGTCAGTCTCTGTTTTAAGTTCGTTCAGGAAATCAGAAAAACTACTGTTCTCAATGAGAAAAGGTGCTATGTCTCGCTCCCTGTTTTTGAACTCATCTATAAATGGAAACCTGAGACCCAAATACTGTTACAAATATATTGTGTCAACTAAGCAAGGTCAATTGGGGGTATTTTCGCATTCAGACTGTTTCAGCGTTTCAAGTGACCACGAACTGCTGAGTCAAGATTTTCTGTGCTTATGTGAACATGTCAAACAAACTTGGACCTCTCAACAGTCCCAAACATTCACCAACCTCAAACACAGTCTCAACACAGTGGTTCTTCTTGTGGTCAGATTGATTTGTGCATTGTAAATATAAAGTGGTTTTGTTTTTATGGCTATTGAGGCTTACTGTACACTTAAAGCCTCCCATTAGGCCTACTAAGGAGGAAAAACAAAGTCCTTGGGAAAATGGCTGCTCATGGGTTTATGTGATCTGGCGACGAGACTGCAGCACTAGCATATTAAAGCAATAAGCCACAATAGACCATGTGTTTTTTATAGTGGCTAAAGAGTGAAGCTAATCACACATACAGCTTAAAGTTAAAACCCACTACATAAACTGAAATCAATATAACACAGACTCAAGATGCTTATTACTTCTGAAAACAGCAATAAAAATGATCAAATGCAGTATAATATAAAAATAAAAAGTAAAATAAAAAGGCCTTAAAAACTTAATTTAATAGTTGACGTTTACATGGTTTATAATGGTTTTGAGTATTTTCTATGACTTTGCAGCTTTGTAGCTTCACCCAGGTGTAGTATGAGTTCTTTTGAGATCCACAAGTGGTCTAACATCTCATCTGTAGTAAAGCAGGTCAGAAAAGAGCAATAAGGTCCCATTTTGGGTCCCATTCAGGTTCATTTGTACAGTAAGCCTATAGATAAAAACATTGCCTTTTAATATGTTGCAGCTGTTGCATATATTATATTCAAACTAATGAGAGATTGTGCTGAATAACACAAAATGCATACAAACAATGTATGGAGATGCCCTAAAAGATTTTTGAAGTTTCCTGTTTATGACTATGACTATGACTGCATTGTTGTGATTAAGGTACTAATGCAAAAAACATGAATCTAATGACACCTCTCACACACATTCAATAAAAATAATGTGACATCTATAGTAGCACTTTTTTGGCAAAGTCTGAGATGTGCAGTACAGTTTCTCCTTAGGCTGAACATTGTGTAAATATTTTCCAACTTTCTACAGGTTCTATTAATGAAATAGATTTGTGGGCAAAAAAAACTCAATTTATTTGAGTTTAAACAACAAATCTGAAAAAACACATTTTTATATTCTCAATTCTCTGAATTTGAAAGCCTGCAGTTGGCAATGGAAGGTCAGGAGGTAAACCGTTCCTTCAGTGTGGTCATCTTCAGAGCTGTACTAGAGGACAGAAAGTCAATTACTGCATACTCATCACTCTAAAGGTAGAGGTCAGCTGTGAGTGCCAAGATCAGATATCAGCTCCCAGAGTCTATATATTATAGGCACTACGACATGCATGGATTTTGTAGCATCACAGCACTACACACAATACACAGCAGTAAGGATGACCACTGTATACGGCTGCTGACTTAGCTTAAAGTGGCGATGGTGTTCTGTGGCTCCTGCCAGGTCAGTTTCTTCCTGGAAAGCAGAAGAAAGAATGTATTCACTGACCCATGAAGGACTGGCAATATTTGTTTTTACAATATACACCTATCAGCCATAATATTAACCCCACTGACAGGTAAAGTGAATAATACGGAGGACTTAGTTATTTAATTACAATGGCACCTGACATATTGGACAGCAAGTGAACAGTCTTTTCACAAATTTGATGTGTTGGAAGCATAAAAAATGGGCGAGGGTCTTACTGTGGTTAGTACCTACCAAAGTGATTAAAGGAAGGCCATCTGGTAAAGCAGCGATAGGGTCATGGGCACCCAAGGCTCAGTGATGCATTTAGAAAGTGAAGACAATCTCACTTGTAGTTTAAAATGTTAATGCTGGCTCTGATAGAAAGCTGCCAGAACACAGTGCACCCCAGTCAGAGCGGTTTTAGTTGTATGGGGGTCTGCTCAATATGAAGCAAACAGTTAATGTTAAAGTTGATTGGTGTATGTTTAAACAAACAAACAAGCAGATAAACAGGACTGTTGACTCTAATAAAGAGATTGTAACAATATACTATGGCACTGTTATAACTGGAAGGGGCAAAAATTATTTACCTCTAATGTCAATAAGTCAGTGTCAATGTATCTTTTTAATAACAAACTGGAGAAATGTTATTGGATAATTCATCCTCACAGTTTTGCACAATAGCACATATGCACTGAGATCACTTTCCATTCCCCTTCAGTCAGACTGAGCGGCAAAACATGGTGCAGCATGGCTGTCTGTAGTATGGGAAACAAACAATTAACTGCTTTAATTAAAGTCAGAACCAAATCATTGAAACTGACATGTGGCCAGGAATTGGGTGTTCTAATATTTAACTGGTTTCTCCACATGGGGAATACACCAAGCAAACTTTGAAAGCTTTGAACTTTGAAAGCATACACAACCCTAGATGCCAGGCTGATAGTTTTTGGCATTTGGATTAGAACAGCAAAAGAGTTTCTGGTTGCATGCAATTGTAATTATTTACATTTTATCATAACCATTTCTTGATAAATTATGTGTTAACTAGGCCTATTTTGTTCACAGCTATCCGCAGAGAAAACAGGGACAGTTTCTGTCCATGGATCCCAGTTGTGACTGGAAATTGTAGCAATATCAATAGCTTCTCTTTTCCTAAAATTTCTGCTGTCTTTTAAAAAGACCAGATTTCTTCTAGAATCTATGTGTACAGACAATCTCACAACAGCTCTATTCTATTTTTGAAGTGTTAAGTGTTTTTGCGAGTGTGTAAGTAAACTATTTTATTTTATTTGTAATCATTTTTTCTATTTTTTAAAATATTTTTTTTAGGACAGTGACAATTTGTAAGACAATATTTCACTTGAGGAACATCCAACCATTTCATCCTCACACAAACATTTCTATATAAACTAATAAATGGGCTCCTCGAGTTACATTGGGGTTCCATTCCTCCAAGTGTGACATAAGGTTTTTTTTACATAAGAACTTGTGCATATAGCTAACACTAGTCTTTCTTGCCATATTACCATAAAGCATTTAATATGCGTTCAACTGCATTCTACTACTGTATATGTGCTGTATATAATATGATAATCCTAGAAATCTACTCTTTCCACCTATTTGTCGCCCGTATTACCCACCCATTTTTCTGCACCAGACACTACATAGTCCACAATGCATTGCTCCTCATGAAACAAGCCAAATCCCATAACAACATGGAAGTGCAACATAACACACATATAACACCAGTCTCTCCCCATATTACCATAAAGCATTTAGTAGGTGTTCAAATGCAGTCTACTACCGTATGTGCTGACAACTCGTGCTCTCATCTCTAGTCCTAGAAAGCAGAATCTTTTTCTTAGAATCTTTTCCCTATTTTCCGCACACTATATAGACCACAATGCATTACTCCACATGAAACATGCCAAATCCAGCTACAGCTTGGAGCGCAATTGCCGTAAAAAAAAAAAAAAAAATGTAAGGAACTAGCAATGTAGCCATGAATTGTCGAAGTATTGTGTACAATAATTGTGCTGGCGCTAGTGCATAATTGTGTGATGAGGTATTAATTTGTTATGTAAATATTATGAAGTGGTTAATAAAAAAACTTCCCTTGGTGATGCAAAAGCTTGTCATGCAATGACAATGATGTTATCATTAATATGTGAGGGGTGCTTCGTATAGCTGAGCTTTACATGTGCCTGATTTCCTCTTCCCAGCTTTGTAGCATTGCATGACAGAGAGTGATCCGGCTGTCAGGTGGAATTGATTAAACTGGGCAGGAACGTGGTCAAACTCATTGTAATAATGATAATAATAACGAATTGTATCAGCACTATTCCCTTCAGGAGAAGCTTCTAGGTCAGGTAGTATAGGAGAGCTCTATTGTTAGTATACTTTTTGGTTTTCTCTGTGCCACTAAAAATGATGAAAGACACTGAATGTGGAGTGAAATGTCCTGTTTTTAACTTAATAAATTCATACGTTTCTGTATTATACTGAGTGTTGTGCCTTTTTCTTGATGGGAGGCCTAAGGACAAATGAAATATTTTCATTTCACACTTGGGTTGCTTTGTTGTCTTTGGAAGTGCAGTGAAAGTCTTCTGTTCCGGTCAAATTTGCAAAAGTAAAAGTCACTACAGATAGTTTTATTCAATGTTTAATGTGCACACGAATCCGACCAATGAAATTGGACCAATGATGCTTTCTTAGACTCCCAGCTTTGTTGGCATCTTCATTGTTGATCTACTGACAATGCTGCAAAATTGACACCACTTCGAAGGCCCATTGAAATGGGTTGTTTTTCGTAATGCAATTTATTGTGACAGTGATATTTTCCCAGCCCTATTTTTAAAGCGCCAAATCATATTGCGTTTTCCAGTTTGTATGTGGGCGAATATCATGGCAGAGTGAGATTGAAGGCTGAGCTTTTACTGGACTCTCTGTGGTCTCATTTAGCACTGTTTCACATCACCCCAGCACAAGCCTCCGCAGTGAAATTATTCACTATTCCCTGAATGCACATAAACTGTACCCATCTCTCTCTCTCTCTCTCTCTCTCTCTCTCTCTCTCTCTCTCAAATCACTTTTCTCTTCCATCTCTCTCCTCCCCCTCTCTTTCAGATCACTGACACACACAAACACACAAAGTGATGCGGTAGAGGTAGATATAAAAAAATAAACGAATAAGTAAATAAGGCAATACATAAAAAAGGAAAAATATGTTGTTTTTTTCACATTGCTTGGCAAAGCTATGACTGAAAATCCTGCATTCGATGTTGCTGTAAGCAGAGCAGCCACACTGCTGCTTATTAATCATTCTATCAGTGTGGAAAGTTCTGTGCTGCACCTTCGCAGGTAATTAATCATTCTGTCAAAGAGCCGGACTCGTAATTCCACAGCGCGTTCCTTTAAAAGGCATATATTTAGCAGCATTTCTGTGCTGTTCCTGCACACAGCAGCTGTATATGTGAGCCCGAGCTGTAGGCTCAGTGTAATTATTTACATGGCGTCGAGTCCCCGGGGAAGCAGGTCTGGATGGCACATGTGGAAGTAACCCCCCTTCCCAATACACCCCCACCTCACTGAACCCCCACCCCCCATCCAATTCGCCCAGCCAAGCAGCCACAGCTTCTGGTAGCAGTGTGGAGGTCACGTCCTCATGCTGCAGCTTTGACAATGCGCCTGGAGTAAGTTACTAATTCAGTCTCAGTGCTGCCCCATCCCTCTGTCTCTGCCCCATCTCTTTCCCCTTCGCTCTCTCTCTCTCTCTCTCGCTCTCTCTCTCTCTCTCTCTCTCTCTCTCTCTCTCTCTCAGTTGCGCAATGCTTCCATATAATGTGCCCTCAGAGCCACCAGGGACTGAGCTAAGACCGAACACTTTTTTTAATGCAATTTGCCCGGCTATGAATCTGAGGCTGCAGTGACAGCTTCATCCCGGAGCTGTCACTCTGAAGTGCAGGATGTCTGAACCCACATGGTGTGAGTTAGTGGGTCATATTTGAATTGGAAAATGGCTTTCATCATGACCCTGGGGTAAGCATGGGAAGTATAGTCCAGCGTGGAGATTGAAAATGATTCAGAAATTTCAGATTTTAGTGTTGGTATGAAGTTTTATTAGCCTTATTCAAGCTTAATTAAAGAACCATGTCATCTGTACATGAAGTACAGTAGCTTAAACAATCAGTCATAACATTATGGCCACCTGCCTAATATTGAGTAGGTCCCCCTCATGCTGTCAGAAGAGACTGTGGTGCATTGTGTTCTGACTTCTGTACTACAGTAGTTGTCAGTGGGATCGAATCCAATGTGCTAACCTTTGCCCTTGTCGGGCACCCGTGAGCCTGTTGCTGGTCCACCAGTTGTCATTCCTTGACCAGATTTGGTAGATACAAACCACTGCATTCTGGGAACACCTCCCAGAAGACTTACCATGTTGGAGATGCTTTGACACAATCATTTAGCCATCACTATCTGGTCTTCAGATCCTTATGTTTCCCCATGTTTCTTGTCCATGTGCCACCTTCAGGAGCTGACTGTTCACTTGCTGTCTACAGCACCCACTGACAGGTGCCATTGTTGTGAGATATTTTTACCATCTTTTCATTTGAGCATTTTTCTTTCAATGTGGAGCTGATTAACAAACTTGAATCATAAATTTAAAGAACTAAGCATAACTTTAATCTATGTGACCATGATGATATAAAAAGATGATGTACATTCCCCTGTGTTGGTAGGCAAACACATTACTGTTCAGTTCTGCATAAATTGAAATTCAAAGAACAATGCAACACTAGTATGAAGAGCAGTATGTGTTTGAATGGTATGTGAGATATAATGAAGGAAAGAGAGACAACACTTTCATTCTCCTCCAGTGTTTCTTTCTCATTATCTTTGAATACAGCTGGAGTATCTAACACCCATATTACCAAATGTGGAGAGTGCTGGAGACTTGCTGAAGTGATGTACGATTATTCATTAAGAAAATGCGCCTCTGCTCCCACTTATGAGAAAAAATACAGGAAGCTAAAATTTTAAATTGCTTGTAAGAGGTTTAGTCTGGGTCACACACACACACATACACACACATGCACACACTTATCAAAAGTCTCATACACACATTGTTGGTTGCAAACTTTCCTCTTTTATCTGTTTTATCTGTTTGTGTTTTCATTCGTTTCAGTTGTAAGTTCCATGCGTCTCTACATCAGATACACTGCAACAGCGTACAGATTATTTTTTTGATTGTATCTTTGCAGATGGATTACTGCATGCACCGAAGATTTTAATGTATCCTCCGCTTTCCTTCAGGCAATAAGTATAAATCATCTACGATCAATATCCCCCATTTCCAGCCTCACACACTGCAGCAGAACAGTAAGTAAATGCTCCTCTGCAATGAGGAGTTAAGGCTGCAGGTTTTACACAGATGGAGGCCATATTAATTGAAGGTTAAACACTAGCACTAGCTGTCTCTCCCTGCTGACCTGAGCCTCAGAGAGGAAAATGGACAAACGAGCGTTCTACTTTCCACTTTATTTTGGTAACACTGCAGTTGCCTGCTGGATTCAATGTAACTCTCATTGCTCAGTCCAGCCTTCACTGCACTGGTTTGTCAGCCATATTGTGTCGTCATATTTTCTAGTCTTTGTCTTGGCAGGACATTTATCTGAAAGTACATCTGGTGATGCTTCATCCTCTG
>JBBIGC010000033.1:7583586-7606462 GCA_037576955.1 Lepidarchus adonis
CTGGAGTGGTGTTTGACTCCTCTTGGGGGTGGAATCTCCAAACGTAGTTCCCTCGCTGATCTAAGTGATCTGGTGGGATCATATGGTCTGCAAACCATTCTTCTCCATGTGTAACCACATTCTTCTAATTCCATCCTTCTAGAAGAATGTGTTTTTTATGTACAAAAGTGTGAGGACAAAGTGTTATCAACAGCCAGACAATACACTCCACTCAGCAAGTAAACAACAAGACAGCCGCTGCAGTTGTGTGCATCATTAGCATTTAAAAAAATAATGTCAGATAGATGCTGCATTAAATACTCCTGGAAAGTAAATAAGATTTTTTATGAGAACCTTTCTCAACATTGTAATTTGTGATTCTTCTCTCTTTGGAGTTTAGGTTTAAATAGCAGGTCTGTAACTTTGCATTTCCAGCAGTTTGTTATGGTGTTTCATCCTGTTCGGGTTTTAAATTGTTTTTCATTTTCCCCATTTCAAAAAAGCCACTCAACCATTGCTGAACTCTTCTAATGGTTGAGCAGTGAATTGCCTCGAAGTGGGTTTCACATGATAATAGCCAGTGAACTCTGGTCAAGAGAGTGATATTTAACTGACATTTATTGGGGCACATTCACTTTAATTCCAGCCCAGGAGTTTCTCCACTCAAATGTTCTTCCAACCAGCTTGAATAGTTTCTGGAACACTGATATTTTTTCCTTGTTTTTTTCAGCCATGAACCACCTAGCATGATTCACAGGGGTGAAAAAAAGCAGAAGGTGAGATTGGAGTTTGGAGTATTATACAGAACTGTGCAATATTTTAAGAATATGTTTATATTAAATACAAATGATCTTAGCAAAAAAAGAGTGACTTTATGTACGGCAATGTGTTAGTAACCAAGAAGATGTTCACGAGAAATCTTGCTCAAGTAAGATTAGCTACTTGAAAAAGTTTTTAAAATAATTTTTACTGTATTTATATTTTCATTTTGTGTTTATTTGTATTTACTACAATATTATATTGTATTTAACAAGCATAAGCAAACTAGCTACTGAGATACAGACGCTGGGCATGTCACTACTACTGTCTAAACCATAAAATTATAATATAATTATAAAGTGAATAACATTGACTACCTTTTTTTCATTACAGTGACACCTGTCAGGGGGAGGCATCAAATAGCAGTAAAGTGCTGGAAGCAGATAAAATGAGTGAGCATAAGGTTCTAAGCCACTTTGACAAGGGACCATATTGTGATGTGTGACTAGTCAGAGCATCTCCAAAGCAGCAGGTCTTGTGGAAGGTTCCAGGTCTGCAATAGTTAGTACAGTACCTACCAAAAGTGGTCTAAGAAAGGACAACTGGTAATTTGGTGACAAGGACATGGGCACCCAAGGCTCAATAGTGCATGTTGGGAAGGAAGGCTAACCTGGCCCTGTTGAATGAAATGCTAAGGCAGGTTTTGAAAGAAAGGTTAGAACACAGTGCAACACAGTCATGGCTGTTCTGGTTGTGTGAGGGGAACATATACACAATACTAAGCAAAATAAGAATGAAATACATAAAAAGTTTTATTTTTTTTACATAAAAATATGTTCAGGTTTTGAGGCGTTCCACCATTAGCAAGTGAACTGGTAACAAGTGAGAGGATCATAATCAGGTAAATCCAGTAAAATAAATTTGTAAGCAAGTGTGGTGGCTTTTTAACAAGCTTTGTGAGATAATTGCTAATTTGCTCAAAAATAACTTTTCTCAATGCAAGATTGAAAAGATTTTTTTATTATTTTTTTATGAAAAGTACATTTTATTTGTATACCACTTTTTACAACAGATGTTGTCACAAAGCAGCTTTACAGAATCCGAGTCAGAGCCCCTACTGAGCAAGCAGAGCCTGACAGAGGCAAGGAAAAGCTCCTTAAGCTGCAGGAAGAAACCTTGGGAGGAACCTTGGACAAGGGGAACCCATGCTCCTCTGGTCAACATCACATAACATCTAAAAGAAAATGAAACAGTTTCAGTTTCCACATTTAGCAGCTACAATCCTATAGCTTGGAGCAACATATGTACCACATGAAGCGTAAAGCACAGGGAGATGGTCCATGAATGTTTAGAAAAGGCAGGAAACCCCCGTGATGGGTGGTCTGGTCATGGAAGACAAGAAGGGCAGCAGCTTCAAGGGACCTCGTGGCTGCAGAAGTAGTAAATACATCTTTGGCCTGTGTATATGTGCTTTCTTCAGCAGAGAGAGAGAGAGAGAGAGAGAGAGAGAGAGAGAGAGAGAGAGAGAGAGACAGAGAAAGAGAAAGAGAAAGAGAAAGAGAATCAGGAAATTGCAAATGCATATTGTTAAATTGCAACATTACAAAATGTAGGGGAATCAATCAATTCTATAATGAAATGTCACTGAGGAGAATCAAACAACGACCACTGCAGACCTTTGGGCAGCTGAAGTCTTCTTTCAAGCAAGAGTGGGGAAAATGTTGCAAAAACACAGCAACGGTTTGTATCCTCAGTTCCCAAACAATTAAACAGTGTAAATAAAAGAAAGATGAAGTTACACAGTAAGGTAAAGCTGCACCCGTTCCTAAATGTTTGTGTGTGTTGCAGGAATCAAATTCTAAGTTTGTTTCTAAAGCAGGTCAGTGAAACACTAGTGCATTCTTTTAACTTTTTAAGTTAAATTGAAGTTTAAGAGATTCTTTATTTGAATTCACTTTAAAAAAATGAATTCCTGAAAAACCTTTTAACGACAATTAAACGGTTTGTTTTTTTGCTTGATTGTTTGTTTGTTTCTTGTTTTCCCTAGAACTATATATTCTAATCTTTCATTTTAAAAGTGTATTTGAACTGTGTGTGTGTGCACATGCGCTGTAGTGTGGCCCAATGGCAGATTGCTGCGTGCTCCCACATGACTGGACTAATGAAGAAAATGGAGCGAGTACTGAGCTTACGGAAAAAGCTGAGGTTCCACTGCCGTGGTTCTGCTAATCTCTCTGGTATTGCTTTCAAAGAAGCGCAACAACAACCTTTAAAGGCATCCCCGGCTCAGCAGGCCTCAGCTGCACCCCAGCCTCACTCGCTCCCTCTCCCTCTCCCTCTCCTCAATGACAAGCCATCTGGCAGCAGCCGAGCATTTTTAATGGCTTCATTATAGAATGGGGATGATGCTTCGCCTACACAAGCTGTGATGGCGAGGACTGCTCTTGTGCCCATAAAACAAACAGGGCAATGCCAGCTATAAGTCAGAGAGTGGCACGGCTGCACTAATGATAAAGGCCAGGTAAAGCAGGAAAGTAATTTTTCATTAACAGGTTGCGGGCGCCGTTTGGAAGCAGCTTGAGAGCGTATAGTGCAACCTGAATATTACACAGGCTAATGCTCCAGTGGGAGTGTTGCCATAGAGGAGAGAGTGGCGCATGCCGCGCTATCACTCATAACTCTATTTAGGCTGGCACTAACCCATTCAAGCTGTACATTCACTGCCTCCAACAAGGCAACAAGGCATCGACGTATTCCCAAGGCAGCCTCAGACAACAGGGCTACATATCCATGTGCTGTGAAAGTGTGTGTGCACTCTCGGGTGCATTGTAGCGGAGGTAAAGGTTTACCTAACACGTTATATGTGCCATTTTACCTTCTGGTGCCGAGTCATTGGAGAGAGAAAAAAAGAAAACAAAAATGCCCTGGTGTTATGTAGAGTGTAAACATGCTTACAGATGCATTTGCTAGGTGACACCTGGGCTAGCGCTATATTTTCCCAATTCATTTCTGCAGCCAATGTTATGCCAATTATGGTGCCTTCTCCCTGTTCAGCCTGACCATTCTCCCCTTGGCTCTATTGTTATTTACACTTCCACTTTGTTCATTTATAATTCTGGGGTTAGACTCTCACTAGCAATTAAATTGATAATGAAGCAAATTGATTACATTTTGTAGTGAGGTTTCAAAAAATATAAAGCAATTGAGGAACATTCGGGCAGCATGGTGGGGCAGTGGTTAGTGTTCCTGGGTTCAATCACAAGGTGGAGTTTACAAGCTCTCCCCATGTTCATGTAGGTGACCCTCTGGGTGCTCCGGTTTCCCCCGGGTGCTCCGGTTTCCTCCCACAGCCCAAAGGCTTGTGGTTTAGGTTGACTGGCTACTCTAAATTGCCCATATGTGTGAGTGTTTGTCTGTCTCAGTGTTGCCCTTCAATGGGTTGGTCTCCTTGCCAAGGTGAACTTATGGGCCCATAGTTGCCACCCAAAATGGATAATCGGTTTGGAAGATGTATAAATGAATAAATAAAATACTACATTAAACATTATGAGCTAAAATTAAGGAATATACAGGTTGATACAGTTAAGTCACCTTAACATTCAAATAATGCAAAGACCAATGTAAGGCAACTGCAATGTAGTGGCAATGTATTAACACAAACTCAGTGCAGTTGGCTTAGAATGAAAATAAAGGGGGGGGGGGGCAGAGAGAGAGAGAGAGAGAGAGAGAGAGAGAGAGAGAGAGAGAGAGAGAGACAGAGAGAAAAGGAAAAAGAGAGAACAGGGCAGAGGGAAAGTGAGAGTCTGGCAGAATCGAAAGGGTGCAATATGGCTATCCATGGCTTTAAGCAAGGCTGTTTTAATTGGACTGTGGCCTGCAAAGCCCCGAGGCTGGGTGATGAATGCGTGAGGAGGCACCTCAGGTTTCCCCGACATGGCTGGAGTCAGCAGCTCCAGAGCTGCCCAAAAACACCTAATGGCTCATAAACTTGCAGTCCAGACGGCTTCTCCCATCGGCGGCGCTCTGCCTTTGCAGGAGACTCACGCCTCTTCCTCTGCCAGCTTCTGTGGAAACCTCTCTTGTCATGCTGGAATGCTAGAATTGTTTTATTTTATTACTTTCATTTTCCTGTTTTTATATGCTCCCTTCTCTGAGGACAGTTATTTATCATGGGCCCTGCTGAGAGGGGAAAAAAAAGAACAACAAAGCACAAAGCGCAGGGTTGGGGGGGATGATTTATCGCTCTTCGCCGTGCTCCACTTCTGCTCTCCAGAGTCAAGACAATTCGGGAAGACAATTCAACTCCGTCACCAGCATTCAACCCCCCTCACAGGCCAGCACGATGTCTGCCTTTATGCATTCTCACATTCTCACTAATGTTTCACAAACGAAGGCCTGTACACATGGAGGTGGGATGGGGTGTTGGGAGGGGGTGAGGGGGGATGTTTATGGGGTGTCTCTGCAGCTGCTGCTGGTATGTGTGCCAGGGAGGAGGCCTAGTTAATTACCCTCCTAATGAACGGGCCGGGACAGGCGGATGTGTCACCTGCCATGAGAGCAGCCTGCTGATTTTCATGTAGGGGAACAGTCCTCTCCTAGAGCCGAGATGTCAGGCGTCCCCCCATGCGACGCAAAACACCATGAGAAGGGTGAGAGAGACCCAATTAATCAAGATTCAAAGCATTTTGTGATTTTGGAATCACTGTTTTCAGAACAACACCACTACTTTCAATACAATACAACCTATTTATTAATATACAGTCTCGTTCAAAAGTTTAAGACCACTTGACAAATGGAAAAAAAACATATGTTGCATGGTTGGATCTTAACAAGGTTCCAAGTAGAGCTTCAACATGCTACAATAAGAAATGAGTCAGAATAAAACATTTTTGAGCATCAATTTATTGACAACAACGCTTAAACTGAAACAGGCTGTTTCACAACTGATCAAAATCGCAGGACCGCATGCCTTTAAAAGGCCAAATCTGTACAAAAATGTGGATTCATTGCTATTTTCTGTCAGGTCATGCTGTCATAAAATCATCTCTAATCCTGTCCATCCTCCTCACTCCCAATGCAAACCCCAGCATCTTTAACTCCTGCACATCCAGCTCTGCTGTCTCCAACACAAATAACACAGCTGGTCTCACTACCGTCCTGTAGACCTTCCCTTTCACTGTTGCTGGTACCTGTCTGTCACAGATCAGATATCAGAAGATAAAAATTTAGGTGTGCCAAGAATGATGCACGGAGCTATAGATGATTGTAAAATGGTCAATAAAGTGGTAGAGAATGAAAAGTAAAGTTATCGTTTCCACAAAGTCTCTCAAAAAGAATAAGTAAAATAGAGGCGGGCAAGTAATAATGATAATATAACGATGAATACAGTCTAGTATTATAATTTTTTAGTTATTGCTCACAAAAGTATTGAAAGTATCCAAAAATGAATGTGCTCAGTATTTGTTATTACTATAAATAATACAAAATAACAAACAGTAAGATGATGGATGGTTCCAAACTTTTGAATAGTACTGTAATGCACTGCTGTCTTGTCAGTGGAAATACACAGTGCCCCAGGCTCCAGCCCTGCTTCGTAGATTCAATGGGATGGCATTGTGCATGATTCAGCTTTTTGCACAGCATTGCCCCCAGACATCAACATTTGCTTTTGTGCTCGCTGGATGCATCAATAAGCACAGGCTGCAAGTCAGAATGGGACCCAAAAATGCATTGAAAATGCTTGGGCTTTTTCAATGTAGTTTGAAACAGGCTTAGGCAACATGCAATTGTTATTTTTCTTAAGCGAATGGAGGTATGAATGATGTGGCTGCATATTTACTCTTCCATTACATTTGATTATGCTGCAGTGTTGAGCCTGTGTTTCTGAAAGAAAATGTCCATTTAAATTTCTCTCCTGAATCATGCTTTCACACTGACAGTACAAACAAGCGTATTGTATTGTTAAGAGTATTCTTTTCACTGTCTGAGGGCTTCTATTGTATACATTTTTCTTTCAGAGACATTTTTGTTTTTGTATATTAATTATGTATTTTAAATAACTGTGAATTGCACCAAAGTAATTAAAATAAGTCGGATGAATTTGTTTTCTTTTCTTTTTACTTCTTTTCTTTTTTTAATATGATTTTTGTGTGGGTTTGATGCAGAAGCAAACAATTATTATTCACTTTACATCACTATTTTTCTAATCTCTATTCACCCTTTAGCTATAGAGAGGCTATTTTTATTACTGAGCATTTACAGACTGATATATGTAAATAAGCTACAATAATGCTAAGCACATTAGCAATTTCACCATAGAAATGACTCAAAGGGAAGAAATGGAGAGTTATGGACATGACAATTCAAAGTTAAGATTCAATTCTTCAAATATGTGGAAAAAAGTATTAACTTCTATTGAATATGGTTATTTTTTGTTACATTTTATGAACTGTATGTGGTGTAAATGGTATATTGTTCATTTAAAATGTAACATCATTTACACCATTGCAATTTAAATGTTTTACATATCACTTGGATACCTGACAGCAGGTATTTTCCAGCACGGTTATTGTTTGATTATACATCTCCATGGGGTGGCAAACTTAGACATAGTGTCAGAGTAGCTGTGCTAAATGAACAATATATATCAGAAAGGCTGAGACACTGAGATAGGAAGTTCAAGCCTTCTACAGGGAAAGCTGCCTCCTGCTATTTCATTTCTCCCCAAACCATTCTTTTCCCTCCTTCCTTGATTTGCAGCCTTCTATCAGCTTTCTGGGAAAAGTGTGCCTGTGCAATATAGTAGATTGGAAAACAGCCTGCCCCACCAAACAAACCGAGGCACAACAGAGTCATTAAAATGCAGCAATGAAAATTAGTTTTAGCGTATTACACAGAGACCAGAGCCAGTATAGCTTCAGCTGCACACATTCTGTCTTTTCTTTTCTCGAATCCTACTCAATTATCAATACCTGCTGCAGCTGAGAACACTAAATTACTTTGTGTAATAAACAGAAGCAATGGCGTCTGCCACTCCTGTTTGTTTCCTTACCTTTAATTTGAACGTGAGAAGAGGCACATTTTGCCCTTGAGGTGGAGTGAAGATCATCATCATTAGTCATGAGCAGCATTTGCTCGCTGCACACTCACTCATTTGGCACCCCAGTGCTAATGGTCCTGCCAATGTCACGCCACTCCATCAATAGAGTCCTGATCTCCAGGCTTCTCTCTCAATGTACCAACACATTTATATAAGAATGTCACAGAGCTGTGGAACAGAGTGATCCTCAGAAGCAAAAACAAATAGGTTCACTCTTTGCAATGTGTTAACATTTGTATTTTAACACTTGTATTTTTATTACCTTTTATATTTATTACCTTTGTATTTTCATTAGTATAGGATGCATGTTATTTTATGTCATTGTCTCTATGTCACAGTCGCTACATAAGCAATTTCCTTAGGGACAATAAAGTTTTTCTGATTCTGATTCTGAACATTTCTTGGCATCTGACACTAACGATGTTTCTAAAAAAGCTTTACTTTTTTAATAGACATGGCAAATCTGTGCACATGAAACAGGGGTCAGTCAAACAAAAAAAAGCTTCTTTTTTAATCTAGCAACATGTGGGCATAATAACTAAAGCAATTTCACCCTTTTTAATTTCAGACCTATTTTTCAGATTATGTTTTAGATTCCACCATAGTTGGGCAAAAAAACTCTTTCAAGCCTCTCCCACAAGCCAGTTTGGAGACCTGCTCAGAACAGGTTGAATTATAGCTTTATTTTGCACACCACTCAACAGCGATGTATAAAAACCCTGCAATCTGTGCAGTAATAGTGGTAAAGAGAGGCTGCAGAGGGCATGAAACTCAGCACAGTATTGCCTGCATAAGTCTTAATTAGAGAATCTGGACTGAAAACATCGCCCACACCTAGGCTTAGTAAATAACACTTCCAAGTTTATAAAAAAACAAAATCAATATATAATCCATTGGGTAGGAGAACACATTTTGCTTGTATGTGCACAGTGGACATATCTGCTCTCATTCAATGAAAGTGGGTCTAAGTGATGGCCTGTGCTCTTGGCAGGGTAATTAGTGAGAGGGGGCATTAATGTGTGAGCTCAAGGTGCTGAGGTTCATACAGGGCTAAATATAAACCTTTCATGGGCTTGTTAGTGGGGTGACTCACTGGGCATTCCCAACACTGCCTTTAACCCAGATTTAAGCTGGAACCCATAACATAGACTTCTGAAAATTTGGACAGTTGCTTCTCTATTAGTGCAATATGCTTAAAAAGGAATCAATATTTATGTCTGATTGAGGAAATAATATTGAAAGTCCTAACCGCTGCCAAAAACAAAGCATATTTAAGCAAACAAGAATTGTAAATCAGCAGTGTAAATTGCAGAAAAAAGTAAATCCATTTTTTTTATAATGGTCATATAATTCAGTATGTAGTCATTTTGACAGATTGCAATACACTACAAGAAGCATTAGGGGCAGTGTAGCTTCTAATATTTCATTGTACTATTAAAGAGAACAACTTTTAAAGATGGCAGCACTGTGACAGCAATAAAATGAGAGGTAACAACAGAAAATTTTAATAATTAAAAAAATTAATTGAGCTATCAAATATTTATAAGTGGCAGTCCTAGCACTGGTCAATATAAAAGCTTGTTCTGTATGTTCAGTCTTGGTTTAGGGGGAATTATAGACAAGGTATTCTTTAATTTTAATCATTTAGATTTTTTTTGTTCAGTTAATATTCCTAGAAAATTAGCTATCAATATTTTGGCCAATTTGTGGTGAAAGTTGAGCAGCATGTCAAAAGACATAAATGGCTTTTACTTACATACGTACTGTAAGTCTCTTTCTGTATCTTTACCATGGTGGTAAAAGTGACTGAATGAGAGATGTCTGTAGACAAACAGTGTAACTGAGTGAATTCCAGCTGAATGAACAGAAATCATATTCTCCAATGGGAACCAACTACATTTAAAGAAGCATTTTCAAGACTTTGGAGAATGAGGAGTGAGCACTCCAAAAAATTACAGGGAAATGCATCACATTGTCACGCTAATAAATAATGCAAGGCTGCTAAATCGAATTAGGGTTGGATTTGGTAGGGGAGCACTTGTTAGGCTTTTGGACTCTAGTGTCAGAGAACAGGGGTTAGTTCTTTATGTAGAGTAGTCTCAAGTCTTAAATTTTGTCAACCATTTAAACAATAGCTTTTCAAATGAATTTTCTGAGATATTCTCAGAAGAATAGGGGTCTCAATATTATTGTCTAGAGGAGAGAAAAATACAAAAAGACTTGTTGATGGTTTGTGGGGAAAGGGTTTTGATAGAAGCTTCTTTAGCCTCTGGGTATATTGTCTCTGCAGTAATGAAATATTTGCCTCAGATCTCTCAGAATAAATTGTCTTCTTAGAACCATCAGAAGTCCCCTACAAAGATTAAAGTGTTTTTGTTTACACACACACACACACCCTACATACATACATGCATATACTATGTATATAGAGTAGAAAATTAGTTTTGTGTAAAAGGTGGTTCATATGTTAACTAAAAATAATTATCTAAAAATAATAAAAACATATACTGCCTGTCTAAATAACTGTTAAATATACATTTTTCAAGTGCATAGGACTTCTATGCACTACTGTGTACAGTTGTGCTCATAAGTTTATAAGTTTATAAGTTTCTTATATCCCTTTCCTGTTTTATCAAGTTCAACTCCCTTTTCAGCACAGATCCTTTAACAATTATTTTGCTTACCTCATGACTTAGAATCCAAAAAACATCAGTGCAGCACTGGATGAAAGATGCAAGGCTCTGTCAGGATTCCAGAAACTCACTGACCTTTTATACTCACCCATTAATTACAAGCAAACAGATCACAGGGGAAGATGGTTTCTTTAATAGCCATTTAAACCTGTTTGTGTCAAGTTGTGTGTAGTTTCTAAACAGGGTCATTTGGGCAGTTTGTGTCATGATTTTGATTTAAAAAGAGTAAACACAGTTTTTTGACAATAAGTGACTTCAGCCAACAACTAACCATGAGTGAAATGTGTTTTTATTCATATTCTCTGACAAATGGCCAAGAAATCATGAATTCTATCAGGGTATGTAAACTTATGAGCACAAATGTATATACAGTCATGTGAAAAAATGAAGTCACTCCATTAAACATTCAGTTCCTTATTAAGAAATATTCACATATCGATGTCTAATGTTCAATCATCATCTCTGGAACAAAAAAAGATTTAATTGCTGGTTAACAACAAACATTAACCATGATTTATTAATTAAACAAAGGATATCAACAAAAATGTGTATTCTAATTGACGAAAAAGTTAGGACACCCTACCCCTTAATAGCTAGTGTCATCCAATTTGGCTGAAATATCCACAGTGAGACACTTCTTGTAGCATCTACCAGTCTTATCAATGCAGAATTCTTTAAACTGTGAAATGTTTGAGAGGTTTCTTGAATGTACAGGCCATTTCTAAGTCATCCCACAGCATAACAATGGGATTCAGATCTGGGCTTTGACTCGGCCACTCCAGGACTCTTCATTTCTTAGTTTTCAGCCATCAGTCCTTCAAATAATTCAATTTTATACTAATTAATCCAAAGAACATTATTCAAGATGCCCTAGTCTTTGTCTATGTTTTATCTGGCAAACTTCAGTCTGACCTGGATGTTTCCCTTAATGAGCAAATGTTTCCTCTTTGCACACCTCCCATGCAAGTTAAAGTTGTGCAGTCTCTTTCTGATAGAGGCACACACTTTCACATCAACAGTAGCAAGAGCCTGTTGTCGGTCCCATGATGCCATTTTAGTTTTTTTGGAGAGCATCTTGCAATCTGCTCTCAAGATGAACTTGCTTGGACGGCCAGACATGGGCATGTTACAGTTGTTTTGGAAGTTCTCCACTTATACACTATTTTACGGACTGTGGAATGACTGATTGCAAATTCTTTTAAGATTTTTTTAAATCCGTTGCCAGGCTTATAAGCTGCTACAGTTTCCTTTCTGAAGGCCTCAGGCAGGTCTTTTGACCTCACAATGGTTTTCACTCTCTCCTCAACAGGAGCACACCAAAGTAAATGCCCTACATTTAAATAGGGGGGAAAATTGGGAACAATTCCTCACCAGAAATCACATTTTAGAATAAAATTTTACAGAAGATTTTAAAAATTGTTTTAATTTTTTAGTTGCATTAATTAAATCTCCCAATATTTATTAACAATGAGATTAAAAATCAATATTTCCAAGAATGTTACAAAAACATAGAGTGTCCTAAATTATTTATATGACTATATATATATATATATATATATATATATATATATATATATAAAACAATCAGGCATGAGTGAGCAAAGCGAAAAAAATTGATTTATCATGTATCAAAGTCTGACCTTTTATACAGTTTCAGTTTCAGTAAATGTCCAAGTATATTTATTTTGTGTAATTTCTTTAATTGAGCTCTCTTTATCTACTTTTACCTACTCAAACTTTGGCCAGCTCACGTGTAATATCGCAAGACTGTCTGCCTAATTTGCATGGCAGTACGTAGAAAGCTCCAGTCATGGTGATCTTTACAGCTTCATTCTCTACTGTAAGAATGGATGGCTCATCGTTCATGGATGATGGTGCTGAAGCGCTTGGTTGCTTCCTCACCGCTTTCTAATTAAAGGCAGAGCGTGGGCTCGACTCCACAGGCCCATAAATCACACAAGTGCTCAGGTGCATGCTCCACACAGTGGCATCTCACTGTCAGAAAAATTGATGGACTTTCCTTCAATGTTTCTGCGTGCAAAAGTGGGCTCTCATCTCCCATGGAAACAGAATGGACTCCTAAGAAGCTACATTTTACACGTGAGGATTTACAGAATGATCTGTGTTTGTGCACCTGAATGTCTCTGCTGGCTTGGTTGGATGACTTGGTTGTACTAGGATATACATGCATGCGCTATATATGGATTTTTTTTTATTTTTTTTTATTTTACAATTGGGAATTCATCTTCCCCGCAATGATTGCAAGATTGGTAACTTTGTATCCTTTCCAGCATCATGCAAATCAACAATTCTTCATCATAGATCCTCCGAAAACCTTTTTGCAAGGCATGGCCCACATAAGCATATTCTTCTTGTACAAAGAAATTTTTATCAGCATCTCTGGTCCACACCTCCAAACTCACTCAAGCCATTGACTCCAAAAACCGTTTATGGTTGTTCTAAATACAGACATAAAAAAATACATACAAAAAAATGTGTGTGTTATTTTTCTACACATTATGTTTCTGAAAATGCTTGAGATCAGGTTTAAGACAAATTATGCATAAAACCATTAAATTCCAAGTTAAATTCCAATTTCCAAGTCGACACACAGAAACAGAAACAGGAAAAGTGGATATTAGACCATAATTTTTGTCAGTTTTTTTTAAAGTGGTTCTACTGAATATTACAGTAAAAATAGAAAAAACTGTAAACTTTGCCTCATTTGGACACATTCTGAGCTTTCATACCTGTGCATTATGCAATGTTACACCTTGCTAATAAAGCTGGAGGCTCTACCTCGCGTGATATAGCAGGAAGAGATGGCTAAATGAATTTTTGAATGCAAATAGAATGTTGTAGAAGTTAATGGAAACATAATGAGATGCAAAAGGACAATTAAATAAATAAAACTCCAAATAATCACGAAACCTTCCCCTCAGATCACAAATGGGCTGTGTGCGTGCAGTTGTGTACTTAACTGCTAGAGCTGTTCATTAATTTAGTTGCGCTTTTAAACCATTAGGCTAGCACATGAAAGTATTCTGAGCTTAGCTGCAGCAACTACAGCTAATTGGGTGCAGTTTTGGTTTTCTGCAGGTGCCTTGCTGGGGCCAGTACTGAATTTTGCACTGTTCTGCTTGGATCAATACTTATGAATATTGTACAGAATTGATTCTTGTTTGCAGTTTCAAACCCAGCATTGAATTAAGAGCCCAGGAGATGCTGAGTCTTTGGTTTCTTCAGTTGTTACACATCAAAGTATGAATTGATGCACTTTTGTTAATTTTATTCAAACTTATAGAAGGATTTGGAGATTGTAAAGGCCATAGAAAATAATCTAAAGCAGTTATGGAAGGTGACTATCCTGAAATACAGCAGCTCTGGGTACCACCTTCAGATGTCATGCATTGAAAAAATGTTCCTGCAATATAAAAAACTCATTTGCCGACCTGACACCTACACAGTCAGAAACGTACAATGTCATTCAATTGATAAGCAAGGACAAAAGCCTTGCTTTTATCTGTGTTCTTCCACTGAGCACCTTTATCTGCCCCTTGCCTACAGTGATATCAACAGGGCTTCAATGTTTGCATGAATGTCAGTAATTGGTTTTCCCTATACAGCACAGATAGTCCAAGTGACTTGAATTTTTATGTTACTTTCACAATTTAGTGAGGTCATATAGCAGCAAAGTCAACCCCTGACTTAATCATGAGATTTAAGTCAAAAGTGAGAGAATAATTTACATATGTTGTGGGTTTATTAATTACACTACCTTTGTTTCCACAAAAAACACACAATATTAGTGTATTTGATACTCCACCCCCTTATTACCTGTAAATCACTCAAAAGGGACCAGCATAGAATTACTACTAAACGGGCATTGTTTGGATGGCAGACAAATTCTAAACACAGCTGTGTTTGAAGAGTTCTGACTCGAGACAGTCTCTTGTTGCCTTTGTCTTGAACTCATTTATATACTCCGTCTTTTCCGTCGGTAATAGCCAATGGTTTAATTTTTCAAAATTACACTTAAAACAGGTTATGATATTGTCCAACTGGTAACCAATCATATTCTTGCCAAAACTCACATCAACTTGCTCTGCAATGTGTCTATATTCATCATTTTTGGTTTCAGATACAATGTCAGCAAGCTAAAGGGCTTTAAAATTTGTTTTGACAAACCACTAGCAATTTCTTGACAAAAACAACTGTACACTTTACAATGCAGTCATTTCAGAAACCTGCGAGATAATATCACTTTTTAGCTGTCATATATGGTAGCAAAATGCAGTTGAACACCTGCTAAATGCTTTACGGTAATATGCAAGCAATGAAATGAGCATGTGCGATGTGTGTGATCCTGCTGCTTGCAGGGATGTGAAGAATAAAGTGGAGTTGTGCTGTTTTTCGCTGTGATGTTTATGTTTTATTCACTGTTAGTGTTGAATAAAAGTTAATGTGGATTAGTGGGTGAGATGGGGGTTAATAGTGCACTGTGCTAAGGCACCGTCAGTATGTTCTTGCCACAAGTCACCTCTCCAATGCGTTTACTGCTGTGGTGAATGTTGAAGCATTAAAAAGAGCATTTCTATCTGGGGAAATGTTTCGTAAATACTTTACTGTAATATGAAACTGTCCATGCAAGTTACCAGCTGTTAATAAAGCATAGTGCTGTTCAATAAAGCCTCTGCAGTATCATTACATCCATGACCACCTGTATATCCATATTTAACCTCTACTTGAAATACTCGTTTTTGCATGGCTATGAAACCAATATGCATGCACAGCAATAATATCTGGTAAATGGTGGTTCTATGTTTGTCTTTTTCTTGTGATTGGCAGGGTAGAAGAGAGCTGATAAATTGTGCAGTTAGACTACAATCAGTTGTGAACCAATGCAAAATGGATCTATAGCGTAGGTGCTTCTGATAAATTGCTGCAGGTGGGGTTATAGTTATAGCTAATACACTGGTGTTCACTCATTATTTAACATTTCTGGCAGAAACACTGAAATGGGAATAGGTGTTTTATAAAAGATGAGAGCATGAAAACATCTGTTTTATCAGTTTAGCATTAATAATTAATGAAGCCCCGGGAGGGGATGTTTGCTTGTAGGACAGGTTAATGTTTTCATACTAGGATGGAGTCAGCCTCCTTAAGGTATAAAGCAGTGTGTGTGTAAAGCCCTCTGTTTTTCAAAGGGCTTCATTGATAGCCCACAGGTTAAACTGGAAGCACCATTGAATCAACAGAGCGGGGCTAAAGATTTGGTTCATGCAATCCAGCCAATATATCCAGATTACACAGGAATTAATTTCTCATGAGATCATAAGACTTGGGCTTGAAAGGATTCCAACTCTAAGCCTAGACAGAATTCCCTATCTGCATGGACAACCATTCGAGAGCAATACATTTCCACTTATATAGCTTAATTTATCTCAACATTTAACTGCAGTGTAAATCCTCCTCATTAGATAAACAATGGATCGAATCTTTGGTATAATGTATCAGGTACATCGAGCTATTCAGAACACTGGAATGAACTACAGTCAAACTCTGTTATCTCGCCCCCATTGATCTGGACCTAAATGTGGTGCGAGGTGTGGGTGGCAAGCTATAGTAACAGATCACGGGGGGTCGTGGTTATGGCTCCTTTTTTTGCAGCATCATATATGGTAGTAGAATGTTGTTGAATGCCTACCACATGCTTTAAGGTAATACTGGGCTCTCATAAGACTAGCAGAGACTAGCATTCACTATATGCACGCTACATATTCATGTTGCCACATGACGCTAGCATGTTGTTGGCTGTTAATAAAGCCTTCGCAGCTTCTTTACATGCATAAATTAATCGGGCATCAGTTAAAATGAGAAAACATTGGTGGCGACAACAGCAGCAGCAGTAGCTATAGCAGCAGTAGCATTAGCAGCAGCACCCGAACTATAGAATTAGTGTGTCTGAGTGCCTTTTAAGGTACATCGCTAACAAGGACCCAAGTTTGGTGAGCTATAGGTGGAGAAATGCTAACACTGGACAAGTTGCACTTTGTAGTGAGGGCGACAGGCGAGGTTGGCGGCTTAACATGGTAAATAACATGGAAGGAAATCTGTTCTGCAGCCTTTATGGAGAGAGGCGAGGTTGGCGAGATAACAGGCGCAAGCTAACAGGGTTTGACTGTACACTAGTAGCAAGTCTTACATATGTCTTACATCACTGTTTGGACCTTAAAGGATGCTTAGACAAACAAAACATTATTTCCACTAGGCACACATAAAATATAGTGGTGTGTGTGTTAGTGTACCATGAAAACTGACAGTATGACAAAATAGATAGATGTGTAATTACAAAGGACCTTTGCCCTCAATGTGGATGTATTGATAAAGTCAAGGTTAGGCTTTTTTACATGCACTGTGAGCTAGAGATATTTTCAATGACACTGAAATGTAGACTGGCAGGTAAAAAACAAGGGCATGTGGTCCCTTTGTGTGGTCTAACCTATATTTTACAGTATTAGGCTCATAAATTCATATAGAAGATGCTCATAACTACATTCTGCTCATTATTATATGATGCTGATATTCATTTTTAATGCAACCATGAAGTATAATAGAAATGTATAAGCTATAGTTGTTGTGTGTAGGAAACAATGAGCAATACTTTTTATGTTCTTTTTCCATGAAAACAAACCTCTGCTTTGTTTCCACTTGAAACTTGAAAACACTGCATGCCCTTGTTATTTTTTCCAGTAAGATAAAGTATTTTTGTCAAAGAACTAGGTCTGTATTGTAACTACACTGGCAAATTTCTTTTAAACATTACCCCTGAAATATTGTTATTTATCTTTTATAAATTTTTCTAAATCAATACTTGGAACACTTTAACTGAGTTAAACCTTATGCTGAAGTTGAACTTCAGAAATCTCCTTCATCTGCAACTGTTCTAGGAGTCCTCATCATTTGATTGTTATCTGACTGCTGTGAGAAATGCATCTACTTTCTGCTTTTGTAACATTGATCCCAGTGACACCAATAAAAAGAATAACATTGAGAATAATATGGGTAACAGACTTTTGTGTATTTCTGATGAAATTGCCAATAACTTTGGAAAAACGGTCATTGCATGTAACACTGAAGCGAACAGAGGGACTAACATGTAACTACATTGACACTAATATTGAGACACAAGGCTAACAATGGGTCAAACATTGAGAATAATATTACATTTGTCTATTTGTGCTTTTTTTTTTAAAGCTAATGTTGGATCTAACATCAGAAATCCCACTGAAGCTAACATTGAATCTATCCATGGGTACCTCCTGCTACACTAAAGCTAACTTTCAATCTAATGTTGATTAACTCATGAAGACAGAAAGTGGGTTTTATTTTTGGGGGGCCTTTGATACATAGGTATCCTTATTGTGGTGTACATTGGTTCTTCCACCCCCTTTGATACTAATATTTGAGGTAATGTTAGGTCTTACATGGGTTTCCCCATTGATGCTTACAGCAGAGCTAACATTAGGATTAAGGCCCAAGACTGTACAAGACACCAAAACACATTATTTATATATTCAGTACTGACAAATATTTTCCCCAAATGTCCTTTACCACCGCAAAGCATCACATAATCACTTAAAAAACACCCACTGGTCTCATGTATACCTTTATGGTGATAAATTTAGAGGATGCTCTTATCCAGACCAATTCACAGAAATGCTTTGCATTCAGGACATTGAGAATAAAAACTGCAGTAAGAACCCACCTAGTACACTTACATAGATTCCAGCTTATGTCAAGTATGCTGTGAGAAAATAACGTTTAGAAACAAACAGCCCCGCACACTAGCTGACAGCTTATAAAAGAATCTAGAGAATAAAATGTGTGTCTTATAAGTTTGAGCACTGATCCTTTTTACTATTTTAATTTGTGGGCCCATTGGTCATTCTGTCCTCCATTCCTGAAATAAAACAGCTGTCCAGTAATTGGACAGGAATGGCAGAAATATCTGGTAATTAAATGTGAAGGGAGTAACCAGCTGAGACAATTGCTGACCTCAGTAGAGTTGACATTAGCCTGGTGTGTGCTGAATTGAAGATATGCACCTGTTAGAACTGGCAGTGGTATTTTGCAAGGACATCAGTGTGCTGCTTTTATATGCCCAATACATCACAGATATGTGAAATTAAAATGAAAGTCATAGCTCTTAAGACCAATAGGTAAAAAGATAAAACCTTTTTCTTTCATTTTATGGAACAAATGAAAAGGAACAGAGCGGCTATGACAAAAGCCAAACTGTGATGACTAGACGACTGGTTCAGAGCTGTGTTCCTCGTATGGATTGGTTAACACATACCAAAAGTGATCAAAGGGAGGACCACCAGTGAACCAGTGAGAAGATTCACGTTCAGGCATAACACTTGTTGTCCGATCACAAAGAAGAGCTACTGTAGCACCAACTGTGGAAAATGTAATTGTATGATAGAAAAGTGTTTGAACTCACAGTTTTCTACATACAGGGCTGCATAGCCACAGACTGGCTGGATTGTACATGCCGACCCCATTCACCAATGTAAATGTAAATGTAAAAACACATGGCATGTGAGCATCATAACTGTATCATTTAACCATGGAAGAAGGTGGTCTCAGCTAATTAATCACATTTACTTTTACATTTACATTTATGTCAATTGTTTAAATGTTTCTCTGTCTTCTATCACCTACCAAAACACCAAAACATACTGGAGTCCAAGCACACCCCTTTATTACAAGGGTATTCCCTAATAGCGATGACTTCTTTCTGCAGGACAATTCAATGGTTTGAGGAACATGACAAAGAGCTCAAAGCTCGGCCTCCAAATCTCTCTGATCAAGGAAAGGTGGGTTGTGCTGAACAAACTAGTCTTAACTTACAGGACCTTAAGGGGGACCAACACAATATTAGGCTGAAGATTTGAATATAATGATTGTTTTTTGAATCATATAATATAAATAAAAATAATATACATTTTTATTTTTTAAATACTTTTGGTTTTTCTTTACCTGCATGCTCCACCTTTGTTTTATTCCTGTGTTCTGTTTGTGTGTAAATAACAAGGCAGCTGTGGCCACCATCCAACTCCAAAATGACATTATCACGTCCTCATTAGCACACTACCCAAAACTACTGGACATTAGAGAATAGAGGCGCTGTCACTCAAGTACTATTCTGCTGTGAGTTTTCCAAAACTGATTCCAGTTTTGTTTTTAGGCAGACTGCTGTGCACCCTGACATCATTACAGATCCTGTCAAATGTGTTTTTATAGTGGAGAAAGAGAAAGACAGCACCTCAGTAATGTGAGACTCAGTAAATGTGCTTCCCTACTGAGGTCTTAGCATCATCTGAGTTGATTAGTATGCTGACAAAGTAATTATGCACATTTAGATTATTTCATGTGGTCAGTCAATAGTAATAATGTGTATTGAACAAGAAGTAAATAGCAAATTAACAAGTATTTTGCTAAATATACTTTTTATCCCTAGTCATACATGTGGTTAGCCTAAGGGGCCAGCACAGACAGTATGGCATTTTGTTCTTCATTCAGAAGTGTCTGAATAAATGCTTACAGTGTTTGTCCACAACAAGGCTCAGAACCAGTTGGAAGCCAGAAATAAAAACGTAAATGAAAATGCAATTGTTATTTAGAGGGAATTATAATGATAAAATTTCAGCCTAATTAAATGGGTAAAATGCAAACAAAGTCATTGTTCTGATGTGACAGAATCAGAGTCAGATTTGCTCATAGTGATGAATAGTTTCATTCTTCTGAAATAGTTAGAAATATGCAGTGTAATGTCTGAAATATTATTTTAAAATATAGATTAGGAGATTTATGGAGGAGAGGTGCATATAGGGTGCTGTAAAGTTTCCCTGGCCCGTAGTCAGTTGGGATAGACTCCAGCTTCCCTGCGGACTCAAATATTTCAGAAAACCATTCAAAAATTTCTAACAATGTAACAAATGAATGATTCATAAACAGTACATAGGAAAACACTGGGTAAAAGAGGGAGGAGGATGCAGGTGCAAGATGACTTTATCATAATTCATAAAAAAGGAATGGAGTATGATGTAGAACACAAAGAGCACATAAGAACAAAAGGCATAAACAAAACTAAAAATGGAATCTGATTAAATGAAGCCAACAGCACTAAAACACTCAATTATTAAAAAGTAGGGGAACAGGGCAAAAAACGACCAAACAATGTTCAGCAAAGAGCTGCACTGACAATAGGAATCAAAACAAGGGACACAAGCGAAGAACACAGAGAACAATCAGAGGGTGAGGTTGGCGCTATGGCACAGGTGACGGGCATTGCACAACGGCCAAGCAAAACGGCAGGGAAATCAGAACAAGAACAGAAGCCCATGGTCAGAGAAACAGAAAGAATGAACAAAGACAAAGCATGTTACACTGTGTGTGTGTGTGTACAAAATTACATACAAAAACAGAACTGAAATAATAAAATGTTATTTTACAGTCAACCAGTTTATTTATATTTTTATTCTAAAACCTGATCCACTAAGCTGAGCAGAAAGTTTTAATCATGTGTCCCATTCAAAACAGTATATTTATTTATAAACCAACCTGATTGTGTTTGTATGGTAAATGTATAGGAGAAAGAAAAACATCTAAACACATATTAATTTATCAGAAACTCTATTCCATGTCATTACTTCTGTGTTTATTCACTTGTAAAACTGTTAATAAACTGCTCATCATATTTTAAATAATTTATGTCTGTATATCACCAATCACAGCTCATTGAAAAGTGCCTAATGCTTTGGAGATATCAATTAGTGATGTTGTGCGTGGGTCACACATTGGATAGCGATTGTGGCCGGTGGTGTAAAGCTGCTCGTTGCAAGTGTGTCACTGTCAGTGCATGACATTGGAAGTGTTTTGGCATTGAGTCATTGGGGAACTCCTCTAGTCACTCGCTAGCAGATAGCCATCGCCCAGCACCACTGCCACAACCAGGGGGTATGACTGTGCCTTCCTATTTATAGTCACGTCCAATCCACACTCCCCTGCCATGGCCAATTTGCATGATTTTTCCCTGGAGCGGTGGATTTTTGCCGTATTTTCTTGATGGAATGAATTGTGACATTACATTTTGAATCCCTTTAAGCAGGCTAATTTTTTCTCCCTCTCTCTTTCTCTCTCTCCTTCACAACCTGACATGAACATGCATACATAATACACGTCAGCAGAAAATATAGTGTATAGCTCTTGTCTATTTCAATAGGTCTATAGTGCTGAGCTCAACGGTAAGGCACCATGGGTAATGTCATTTGTTTGAGTTTATAATAGGATGGGACAATCTTAGACTTAAAACACACATGTCAATTCAGTTACATATCAAAAATCATGATAGCACATACAGTTCATTATAGTTTTACAAGTTCATGTAACCATGAAGGTCAAGGCTTCTACTGAGAACAAATTTGACAAGGAACACTAAAATAGATTTATTAGGGAAAATGAAGGAAGCCTAAGAAGAAGACAGCTTCAGAAGGAAGCACTTTTGATGTGCTATTAAAACAATTTTAAGTATTCTCCCCTCCTAATAACAATGAGACTCAATATATTTCCTTCAGGCATGTACATCAGTACATATTTTGAATAATTTACTTGGCAAAATTACCAGGTTTGGGGCAATAAAATGTAATAAAGGCGAAGGAGATCATTAAAAATGCATTTAGCACGCTTCGTTTATTATTTTGGAGAGGTCTGCCTTCTCCTTGCATATTGCTAACATCTTACAGAGAGGCCTACTTCATTCCAAAGCCCCAAAGGGTGTGCCCTAATCAGGCTCTGTTATTGACTCTTGATGTAAATGTATTATGAAGACTTTCAAACGGGAACCCATTCTGGCACAGACAGGCTTTGGGCTGCATTTGAATAGAACTGGATGATCAAGTCTGGACTGTGTTACCTCTGTCACAGCTTTAGCATGATGGGCCACTCTGAGTCTGACTGTGTCATGATTTCAGGGGTTTAACTGCTTTGAACATATGATTTACTAGTGTTGTGTATGCTGGTTTCGTATAAATAGCTAGTGTTGTTGTGCTTCTCCACATGTTTCATGAGAAAAGCACGGAAAAGCTACCAGGTTTAGTGCTTTGGACACATCCATCTCTGCCTGTCTCAACTAATATACCTGAGTTTTCCATCTCATGTTTTCAAAGTCGCAAAACATGGTCAAGCCAAGAACTGAATGAGACGTGGACACACACACACACACACACACACACACACACACACACACACACACACACACACACACACACACACACACACA
>JBBIGC010000033.1:7642940-7663595 GCA_037576955.1 Lepidarchus adonis
ATTTATTTATTTCTATATTTACTTATTTATTCACACATTTATTTATTTATAATTATGTCATGTTTCGTCCTCCATATTTTTGTTGCTGGTTCGCAAGAAAATAGAAGTTAGTTCCGTTCCTCTGAGTTGAGACATTTTGTAAAATGCACTAAAAGCAAGAATCTGTGATTCCTCTATTCTCTTGAACATTTATCTGTCTCACAAAAGTATCTTCTTTTTACTTCCGTTAGGGGTTGCCACAGTGGATCCTCTGTTTTCATTCCTTCCTGTCTCACAAAGGTTTAAAGAAAAAAATTCCAATTGTTAATGAAAATTAATTATATATTGAAAATTTGAATTTGATGCCTGAAACACACTGAAACACAGGGGTGTGTTTACCACTGTATGACATTACCTTTCCATTTAATTATATTTTGATTGGTTGGGAACCAAGGATACTAACTGTTGCAGTGTTGCAAGTGGAATTTTGCTCATTCTTGTTGCTATAAGCTTTCAGCTGCTCAGCAGTCTGTGTTGGTCATTGTCTGACTCTCAGCTTCATGATGTGACATACATTCTGGCAGTCAATGACAAGCACTTAATGACAAAGAGGAATGTTCTGGACTGTTTTAGATAATAGTAATAGTTTGTGGTGTTTATGCAGTAGCACTTGCTGTCTGTATAGACTTGCTTATAAGCACTTAATGATAATGTGGAATGTGTTGTACTCTTTCTAGCCTCTCAGATAGATATTTTATATTCTATGAGTAAGAGAATGTGTTGTATTTCTTTGTACTCTCACATCAGCGCTGTCATGTCTGAATTAATGCTTGATTGTTCCTGTATATGAAGTCCCTTTGGACAAATGCGTCAGCCAAATAAATAAATGTAAAACGCATATGAAGCCAAGCAAAAGTGTACTGTTCCTAAATCTCTTATTTATTTCTTCAGGCACTGACTTTGTGAAGATGGTGGTACAGTTTTGAAACATGAAATGGAAACTCAGTATTACAAACTGCACCAGATAGGACCTTATAATTCTGATTATATGAAATGATACTTCACTTCAGCTACACTACAAAATCGAAGACTATTTTGAACACATCCCTCATTTAAATCCCATTTTGAAAACACACATGATTGAAATGGTTCTGCAAGTCTTAAATGCATTAATCTTGATTAAAGGCCTGTTGAGCAATCTTCCATCACTCAATAAAAATGCACCATGTGGAGAGCTATATTTTACCATTTACGTTGTCAGATGTATCAGACATGAGCAATATAAAGCTTCTTCTTTCTCTTACTCAACCGTCTCTAAATGAGAAACTGTTCCAGATGATCTATTGTTCTTTCAAAATGTCAAACTGTAGCATATATAGATTGACTCAAGCCACCTCTTTTAGTAATGATTCACAATTTATGGATGCAGTTGGAGCATTTGATCGAACATATGAAAGTCTGTTATACAGTGTGTTAACAGGCCACTTATCAGGGGTTCACATTTCTGAGTGTTATAAAAGCTTGCAGAGATATTAAATTAGTGTTATTGTTTGAACTGGATTTTAATTGGTCAAATTAGGATTACAGAAATGTAGTCTTTTGTTTCTCAGGATTCATTTCTCTAAACTACTCTACACAAATGACATTTTGTGGCAAAGAGAATTAATTATTATGATATTTAATAGTATAGTATAGTATAGTATAGTATAGTATAGTAGTTTTATGTTGACTTTTATGTTTTATGTCCATTTTATGCATTTAAATTAAACAATAACTTACAGGTTGTGTGTTACACTCTTTTTATCACATGTAAGATGAGTTTAATTTTAATAACACCCTTACCCCATAGTAAAATCACTGTAACACTTGGTCTCTGGTAGTATATTGTTTTTATTCTTTATATTTGACTGTTTGCTATATTTAGTCACCACTATATATTATTCACAACCATTCTGACTCGTACCAAAATATTTAAATCAAATCAAAATAAAATAGAATCAAAATAAAATTGTATTAAAACAACAGATTTCTTAACAGATCAGTCTGCCATTACACTGTGGTCTACAATTTAGCCAAGCATTTTACATCCCAATTTTTATGTGCAGTGAAGTCTTTCCCAGTTAAATATCCACAGACACTAACACCAATACATGCTATGCTAGTTTCTTGGATATGGATTTAACCTGGTCTTAGACTAAGCTACAGTGCAGGTTCTAAATCTGATCTTTTCAGTCAAGGAAAAGACTTACCGTATTTCCCCAATGATAAACCACAGAAAATGCTCATTTATGTATTAAAACTCTAAGATAAGACGCACCATGTTATTAGCTGCAGCGTTACTAAATTTACCAACCTGGAGGCCTTTGCAACTCTATAACGGGAGTGACCTTATACCACAGTATTAAAACAATTAAACAATTAAGTTGAACTTACCTCAGCAAAGCAAGAATTATGCTGCAGAATTTAAGCTCTCGGTCGTTGCTTTCACAAAGTATCCTCTGCTGGAGTGATACCAGTGTTGAAAGCTTGTTTGACATTAGCGACAGCAAAGTGGCAGGTCACAATCGAGTTGTTTGGTGACGACAATGTCATATACGGGATATTGAAGGATATGAAGAAGAGTGTCTTTGTGCTGCTTTTTGAACTGTTTTTTGCTGCAGTAAACAGCACATTTCAAATCAACTAATCATGTGGTTATGTCATCTTTTCATGCACTAAATTATACTTTCAATGAATGTGTTTTCATTGGCCACCCCATTTAAGCAAGCCGCACCCAATACGCAGGTGTGTAAAAGTGAAGTGTATGCCACGCCTATCATTGGGGAAATACGGTAATGTGTGTTTCAAAAACTGGCCCATTATGTAGTAACCAGGAGTATGTAACTAGAGCATCATTGACCATGCCTATGCAAACAGAAATGTCTTTACAACAGCACAAACAATGCTCATTATCTTCATCTTTAATGAGGGGTAAAATATTTGAAAGTTTTCTTGTAAGCCTGAGAGGTGATCAGTTTTAATATTCAAAAACTGTAGTCTTACTCTTCTTACTCATTTAGTTTCTTATTGATCCAACACCCGGCATTGTCAGGGGAGCATCAGCCATATTGCCAAAATGTGCCAAATTAATTTTTTCAAAGCCTGTTTTATTATAGAGGTATGTATTTTTCAAGAAGTCTTGTGAAATTCAGTCTGAAGCTTTAAATCAAGCCACTCTACAAAGTTAAAAATGGCAAAAAATGGATATGTGGTTGTGAGTACGTCAGTAAGTGTGTGCGTGTGTGTGTGTTCTAATAAGAATCTAAATAGAGCTGAGCTTCAGTGTCCTCCTCACTCTAAGGAATCAATATAAGTCCTCTCTAACACACAGCTTTGCAATTTATAGCCGCTTCTAGGCTGAATGTTGATAGGTCAGACTGAATGCTGCCCTTGGAAGAAAAAAAAAGCTTAGAGCAGCATTTCAAAGGGCAATAAAATATATTTTTTCTCATTTACTATGCTATATTGCACTAAAGTTAAGAAGCCATTCTGATTCTGATGACCCTTCTTCCACATTTTATTTTTATGACTTGGGAAATTTGGTGGTAAACGGGAAATTGTTTTGTGTCCAATGAATAGGTCTATATAGTAGAAGCTTCTGTGCCTATAAAATGGTGACTTTACTTTTTCCTGATTCAAACCGTGTAACTGCATGGCCATTTAGAAGCAGCCTTGAGGAAATGGTGCCAGGACATATTTTTCTCCCCAAAGTTCCTGGCTGGGTGTGCTCAGTGACACACAAATGGAAAGTCTGGCCAAATAGCAAGCAGACCCAGTTTTCTGAAGACTAGTACAATGCAAGACCAATCATTTCAGATGACAATGATGTAGGTGTAAAAATACTTCAGTACAGTGTTTTAACATAACCTCTTATTACAGTTTAAATGCAAAATGTTATTAAAATGCTGTACTAACACTGGGCATCATTCACCAACTGTTCTTAATGAGAAATCTCAAAACACAACTTGTCCAGCTTACATAAGGATTCTGACATTCACCTGTGTTTTCTTATTTGGAATAAGAAGAGTACACTTCAATTGTTAATGTGTTTGAGCAAAATAAGACATTTCTGCAGTTACATAATATACAGGGATTTAAATTACAATAGTATGTTTTTTCATTTATTAGTTTATCAGTTATTATTTTCATTATTCCACAAAACATTTACATCAGACTTGCACTTCAGTTAACATTATTTACAGGTTGAAACACCGCTCATATAATGAATGAGTGGAATGTGGAATTTCTTTATTTTACACAATTCTATATGTTTTTTTTTTCACTGCTTATTTTTCATATTAGCTGTCTGGAGTAAAGAGCAGACTTTAAAACAGTTTACAAACCTTGTCATGTTCATTTATTTTTCAAATGTGGTGGAAACTTTTCCCTGGCACAGGCCTTTAACCCTGTACAATATTACAGTAAAATGATTAAGATCCTACAGATAAATGTAGCATATGAATATAGCTATTCTATAAGGATTATAGGGACATTGGATCAAGAGACTACAAAATGAAATTCACTGTGATGCCCTATGAAAAATAAAGGAAGTGAAGGAGGAGAACATTGCTTTACAGTTACATTTTGTTAATGCATTTGTTTAAGGGACTTTTCTTTTTCAACAGGGAGTCAGTTATGTTGTGCCAGCCAGGTTGTGTAGCCATTGCAGGTTATAAATCATTTTCTTCCATCTGGATTCACTCCTCTTCTTTCTCTCTCTCTCTCGCTGATTTTATTTATGGTATGAGTTAGCCCTCCTCTGTGAGATATGATGTAATTATACTAGCAAGATTACACTAGATATTAGAAAATAGCCAGAGGGCTTCCAATAAGTTAATGCAGTTTGGAGTAGAGTAGAGACTATGAACCAAGAACAATACCTTCAGTGGGCTTTAAATTATATGTCCAGCAAGTTGCAATGACACAAATATTAGATATCACTGTAGAAACATACACAACATCAAAACCAGATTGAATTCAGTATATATTACTGCACAATGTGCTGACTAGTGTGGAACTCAATTTTATGTGTCAGAATGGAAGACAATTGCAGTCTAAATATACTGCAACTGAAGGGACAAACAATAGGCATACACAATGTTTAAACAATAAGTTGTAGAGTTGATCCCATCTAAATAACACATATGCTTAGCTTTACTAAGTATAACCTCACAATCTGGTTGTCATATTCTGGTGAAAAGACTGAAAAAAAAATTCTTTGCTGCTGGAAAACAGCTTGGCACTGTTCAATCACTCAGCAAAGTTAATCATCTGTCTACATGTAAATTCTTTAGTATAAAATTAGTAACACTGTAATACTATAATTATTAGGCTTACCTTTCTTCAAATCGGATCTGTAAACGTCAATTGTGACCTTTTGCTGCTTTTCTTTTGCTGATATTGGACTCATTCATATCGGATATTGCAAACATTATCCTGAGCTTAAATTCTGCAGAGTAGCTCTTGGATTGCAGCATGATATCGGTAAGTTCCAAATTTGATCAATTTAATTGTTTATGCTCAACTAGGGTATAATGTCACTACCGGTATAAACCTACAAATGTCTCCAGGGGTCAAGTTAGATGCTTTTACCTTTTACCTAAATTCAGTAACGTCACGGCTAATAACATGGGGCGGCTTATCTTAGATTTTTAAAACATAAATGAGCATTTTCTGTGGCTTATAGAATGGGCCGGTCTATAATATGGGACAGCCTATTGTTGGGGGAATATGGTACTCACTTTTGTTGCCAGCAGTATAGACATTGACTGTGTGTGACTACTTTTCATTCTATCAGTGTTACATTTTCAGTGTTGTCCTATGAAAAGATATGAAACATTTACAAAAATGTGAGGGGTGTGTGTGTGCGTGTGCGTGTGCGTTTGCGTGTGCGCGTGTGCGTGTGTGTGTGTGTGTGAGACGTGTAATAAATGGAATAGTAGGCTTAAGGCCTCCTTTGGCTAAAAGATTGTTTATTTTGATCCTGTTGAGCCAAGAACATCACCTACAGGGTATAATATAAAAAAATCTCAGATCTGGGCTAATTTACAGCTTGCACGGACTATTTAAAAGGTCGGTCTGTGATTCTGGGTCAAATACAAGTGATGTATTACATGAAGTGAAAAGCCAGATAGATGACATCCAGCTTTTCCTTCTTATTGTTTGCATTGAGGCAGGGGAGCCCTTTTTTGGCTGACACTTGGCTCTACACACATGAAGATTAATTTATGATGTTTTTGAAACTGAAATCATGAGAATGTATTTGCACTGTAGTGTTTAATTTTTTCTTGTATTTATTTTGCAACACTATAACACTAACATCTATTAGCGCACTTATGAGATTCAAATATTGTGCCAGCACCAAGCTGACACCAGTGCAATACCAGCTGTACACAGGGATTTGAAGCTTATAACTGCCTGTACCAACTTGTAGTACAAATTCAATAATTAATTTTTATTCTTTTAACGACCAGATGTCACTTCCAGGTTTTGATTTTATGAATTAAAAAATAAAAGGGCTACTAATTGCCATTTCATCTCTACTGTTGCCTTTTAATACATATTTTACCTATTAAACACTAACACTAAGATCTGCGCTTGACTGTACTGATGAGGGTATGAGGTAAGGAGCCATTATGGAGGAGTCTTAAAGCTGCAGGCTCACTGAGGGCACATTAATGGCTGCTCTGTGGCTGCTGCAGTCTTGTCGATATGTGGCAGAAGGTAGATCCTATAGGTGCAGGATGCTCCAAAGACACAAATAAGGGATTGGTTGCAGAAGTGGACACTCCTCTTTTTGCTTTCAAAGCTTCTTTCCTTTTTCCCCTGGCACATTTCCTTCGTTTTATGCCATTTTGGGCGGCTCCACTCAGCAATCTTTCAGCACCATAATACAGCGGCTCCCTCATTTCCCAACCCTATTCTGTCACACCCCCACCACGGTGAAATATACATCAAACCCAACAATAAAGAGTGTGTGCAGCCAGCATGGCCGTGCTATTGGCAGAGCTATAATGGAGACAGAGATTTATGGCTGGGACCAGGTGTGTGTTTGAGGAATTGTACCTGATCTAATAGCTTTTTTTACCTCCTGAAGCTGAAAAGAAAGAAGTTCTGAAGGTGAGCGGTGCAACGACATTGACCTGCTCCAAGCTGTTACACACCATATCATCAGCATCACGCAACATTATATTCTATTTTAATAAAACAAACATTCCCCTGTCCCTTCCACTTCCTGTCTGGCTGTCTTCTAGACACCACTGGAGAACACAATGACAATTTCTCTGCATTTCTGAGGTGTTGGTGGTGACATGTGCTGTGGGCTGGCATTGTCATTCCCAGCCTTGCTTCCTCTCGAGGGAGCTCAGCCGTCATTCCTCTCTCAGCACCATTCAGGGGGCATTATGACTTGACATTGAAAAGCTGATGCAATTCAACAGCCTTGAATTCTCTACCATGCTGCATGTAATTCAATCAAATTCCAGATTCAATTTGTGCAATTGCATTATCATTCACATACCAGACATTGTTTTGGGTTTTTTGCATTTGGATAAGTATACTACATATGCTTAGGTAGTTTTACGATCATGCATTTCAGTGATGAAGCAGTTTATTTTACATTGTGATGCTGTCATGACAAACTTTGACAGCAGTGACCAATAGAGTGAGCAACAGTAAATTAAACAATCATACTGTTTACTGCAAAAAACCTATTTCATTCAGTAATTTTAATTAAGCAGTAACTAACTGTATCTTCTCTAATATTGTGTATGGTAGACCAAATGTCCTGATGTGTCATTTTGAATGGTATATTTAGCAGTAATTCAATTTTATTATCTTTAAATGCAGTGTAGAAGCCAATGAACATCCTGGTGACAAAACTTCTGCATGGAGTGACATTAATATTAGCTGTGACTTAGTATTAAAAGAGTCCTATGGTAGAAAAGCTAGCTTTAAAAGAGAAGAAAGTTAAGTCTGCCAGAGGTGTGATTGTTTTTTTGGTTTTGCGTCCAGTTTGCTGTCCACTTTACTATACAATACTTACTGAAAGAAAGAAAGCAATCAAGTATTTTTCAGCTCTGCAGGCCATAGACCTTGATAGTTTTGTAATAATGCATATCTGCTTATTTTACACTTTGTTCTCGGTCCACATATCTAAAATGATTTTGTAGGTTCTTTGGATGCATGTCCATTAAATATTGAAGACAATGTTTTAGTAGTGTCCTGATTTTTTTAATTTGCATATTTGTCACATTTTTCAGATTCACATTTTAGTATTAGACAAATTGATTTTCAACACCCTAAAACTGAGCTGCAGCATACGAACATACAGCGGTTTAACAGGACAGGTTCCTGTTGAGTGCTGCCAGCATTGTTGCAGAGGTTGCAGAGGTGGGGGGTCAGCCTGTCAGTGCTCAGACCATACACCGCACACTGCATCAAATTGATTTGCATGGCTGTTGTCCCAGAAAGAAGCCTCTTCTAAAGATGATGCACAAGAAAGCCCTCAAACAGTTTGCTGAAGACAGGCAGACTAGGGACATGTATAACTGGAACCATGTCCTGTGGTCTGATGAGATCAAGATTCTTATTTGGTGTCATGTGTGTGTGGCAGCAACCAGATGAGGAGTACAAAGACAAGTACTCCTTACCTACAGTCAAGCATGGTGGTGGGAGTGTTAAGGTTTGGGGCTGGATGAGCACTGCAGACACTGGGGAGCTACAGTTCATTAAGCAAGCTATGAATGCCAACATGTACTGTGACATATTGAAGCAGAGCATTATCTCCTCCTTTTGGAAACTGGGCCGTCTCCAAACCTAAACCCGATAAAATAAACACATGGATCACATACACAGGATTAATGAAGTGAAACAGTTCCTGACCTTTACTATGTCTAGTGCGATGTAACACGAGGGCCCCCTGTATTAGATACGTATAAGGGCAATTACTTTTTCACATAGGGGCAAGTAGGTTTGAATAGCTTTTTTCCCTTAATAAATTTAATCATCATTATAAACTGCTTTTTGTATATACACTGCCTTCCAAAAAAAGTCACACACTCTAATATTGCACATAGAGTTGACCAACTGCAGCAACCCCAGTTCATAGCACTGCCCTCACAGGCTTGTACTGCTCTTACTTTCACTACTGAACATAGCCATGAGTTCTGCTGTTGTTTTTTTCCGATCTGATTTCACCAAACATTTCTTTTCTTGCCAATAATTTGACCCTTCTGAAACAAATCTTTCTGACATGGTTGTTTAAATATTGAGAAGCTCCTCACTGCATCAGTTAGGAGTAAATATCTTGATGCCAACTAAAACATAATCATTAATGCAGTAATTATCCAATGGGAGGCTCTTTTTTATGTGCTTTGTTAAATGCAGGTGGTGAATTTGTTTTGGACAGGCCCGGACTGCAATGCTGTGTTAGTATCAGTGGCGGCAGTAATGAGGTTTCATAATAAATAAATAAACATTTTAAAAAGCAAATGAATATGTTTAATCTCCCTCATATGGTGACATTCTATATACACATATATACATACATATACATATTGTGGCGATTTTCCAGCTTGGATAATCATCAAGAGAAGTGATGGAGGCTGACACCAAGGTTTATTGCTGAAATTGGACAAATGCCTGTCAGTGTTCACAGAGCACAGAGCATTAAGACATCAGAACCACAATGCTGTAAATGGCTGACCTCACTGCAAGTCACTGAAAGGAGTAAGAAGCACAGTGGCGATGAGCCAAGCCATCCAACCTCAAACCCACACAAAATAACACAGAACAATCCAAATAATTTCAATAAACAAAAAAATCCCCAATCAAACAACACAATAAAGCCCCCCAAAACACAATTCAACACACAACACACATTACCCAGGGGGCCGTGTGGCACCAACACGTGCAGCCTCGGAATTTTTAAAATAAGCTCTGATAAATTTATAATCACAGTACAGAATGTTTCTAACTTTATTAGAGCTGAACTCCTCCTGATACAGTGATGAAGACAGAGAAAACCTCACTGCTGCTACTGGGTTCACCCTCTGACTACATAGCGTGTGAAGAATCATGGGATATATTCAGTCCTCCAGAACAGTATATTCTAAAAATAAAGAAGTCTAAATAAACATAATGGAATAAAAATGAAAAAAAATTCAATTAAAATATTTCATATAAATTGTTACAGAGCTAAAGCATTTGCAGAGTGCAACATGCAATCATCATACGCACATTCCCTTTTGGGTTTTAATCCTGCAGAACCAGAGTTCTGCATCCCTGTTCTATGGCATCAAGCAAAGAAGCCTCCTTGGTACTCTTACTTTTAAAGTGTAAGACCCTATCAGAGAGCATGAGACAGTCTTCTAATGTGTGTCTCAGTGGAAATGCCATACTACTGCACTTGTGAAACGTCATTTTAGGCTATTTAGGCAATAGACTTCCACTTTATCTCCAACTTTTCTGAGAATGGGCTCAGATTTTCTTATGGCTTCATCCACCACAGCCCCCTCCTACACATCAGGGAGGGAATGTATAACATAGTGCAGGATTTTTAGTGAGGTAGTGGTTTCTACGGCTGCATGAGTGGTCTGGGTGCACATTCTTAGATTATTTTATTTGTTTAAGCTCTGGTGTCCTTTAAAAAAAGGTAAATGTAAAAGGATTTATTTTTAAAGCTGTTGTTTTAACAGATATGAGAAACTACTTCAATTTCCTCTAGACTTGCAGTGTTACCTCACACTACACAGCAAACAACAATAACAAACAACAACAATATCCATAAAGACAGCACCCTGGGTGCTCTTATCATGTATTTGCCATCTGTTCCCAGTAAACTGTGAGGATGTTTGCCTAGAACACGTATATTATTATTCATTCGTCAAATCTGTTTACACCACCTGTTTCACCCAGTACATAGAGGAAAACACCACTGTGAGGAGTTTGCCAAGATAAAAAAGAAATGGTCTGAAAAATACATATTCCTCTAGAACTACAGTTTGAGAGATTAGCAATAGATCAATGTGACAATATTAAAATCATGAATTAATCAGGAGTGAGACACTGATGAAAGTATTAAAGTTACATTAAGGGCTGAATTTCAAGAACTCAGCACTTCCACATTCCACATGTGTGCATGATAGAGAAGCATGGCCACCTCAACATGGCAGATGGGGCATTAAAGTTCACATAAAATGATAAAGTGTTAATGTATGAGTTGCTTTGCTCTAAAAATGTATTGAAATTAGCAAAGAAATTCCACAGTCAGATAATAAGCAAACTGATTCCTAGCTTTTAATTAAAGCAGGCAAAAGTCCCGAGATTAGATTACTTCCATTATCTTTTGGAATGTTAATGGGTTTTTCATTCAAATGCTAAATGAATTCTTATGTGTTTGCCATTAGCAACACACCCCTGAGAATAAATTGTTGGAAGAAACAATTCATTTATAGATCAAAAGAGCTGTCAAACACTCATATTTATTTGAGATAACAAAAAATGAAAGTCCAATTAGAGGTAATTGGCTGAGACTGAGGTCTAGCCTAACTTGTATTACAGCTCAGTTTACACTGTTCGAGAAAAACAGCAGCTTTCAGGATTTATCAAAGAAAATGTGCTGTCAGTGGGTACCATCAAAAGTACCTCTTCCCTTCAGCACTGCTAGTTGTGATTCAAATGCAGCTATATGCTATAAACTAGTCCAACTGAATGCTGAATGCAGTGTACTATGTAGGCTACAGCAACACATACAGCATGTCTGAGACCCAGCCCCAGCTTAGGAAAGGGATGTAGAACATGCATCATGGTAGTTCATGAAATAAAGGTGAAGATTGTTTTCCTTTTTCAGCAGGCCTGAAAAACATTGTCTGCAGAATTCTATTTTAATTTATTTTTTCCTCTTTGTTTCTGTCTTGGGGAAGAAAAATATACCCAGAGAGTCAGATCAACCAGAAAGGAAGTATAACTTGATAGAACTGTAGCACAGCAACGCGAAAAATAGGCCTAGTTCAGGCCAACACACTAGATTAAAAGAATAGAGATATACACAAGTGAAAGTGTGGATTGTGGCTGATTGACTTCCCTTTGAAAAGCAGATAAAAACAGAAGGCAGAAAGGGATTTTCTTCATGTGTCGTGATAAAAGGAATCCTGGCTGTTTCTCATATTCCATAATGAGCATCTTGGGTTTCGCCTCCAGCCAGTATAACCAATAAACATCCTAACGTAGGAGTAGGGTGCTATTTGGAGACCACAGCAGCTGCAGCTACCCAGGTCAGCTGCAGAAAATAAGGGCGGTCATCACGCTGCCGCTGTGGCAAAAAGCCAATATGAGTGTTCAGTCCTACTTAAAGCAATGACAGAACATAATCAAGCCTCAAGGCCAGAGAGGAGAGCAGTGACTTTGTCCATGGGACACAATAACAAGCTCTTTCATGGATGATTTGCCAAACTTTTGGCTGTGAAACTTTTAAGAGGATGTGCTGATTACGAACTACCTTTTGTCGGCCCTGCAACCCCCACCCCCCAACCCATCACTTGTCTGAAACAAAATGATTATATAAAATGCCATCAGTTTTCCCACTGGGAAAGAATGCAAGCAACTCAGCTGCAGAGGGAGATATTTCTCTAAAAGGAGAAAAATATTATCATGTAGGGTTTTCATTGTTCATGTTCATCCCAAGAGAATCCCTCCGAAACCATAGTGCTTTGTTCAAAAATGTCTTCAAAATCTTTCTTTCCTCTTTTTCAGTCTGGATTAGCTTCCAAAAGAGAGAGCACAGGTATTCAGGTGGAGAAATGTTGGTATGAATCTGTGGTTGCACTGCAGGAGTTTGTTCTACAGGAAATCCCCTGAGAACGTATGATATTCGAAGTGCACATGCAGTTCTTTCCAAGTGAGAGGGCACGTGTAAGGTTGCAGTCCAAGAAGTGACAGATTAAGGCAAAGTCCTTCTCTGGTCCAGGTTTTTCCACTGCCCAAGCATTTTCTACACACCCATCAATTATCCATGCTCCACCCAACTGTTAAGAAAGGTTTACAGAATGTTGTTTCAGCAAAGCAATGCCAAAGTGTACATATTATCCGTTACCAATTGAAAACATCACATGCTCAAAACCAAAATTCATGAGACAAAAAAAAAACAAATTAATGTCCAGAATTAAACATTTTTGTATCAGGAAAAACTCCAGCAATTGGTCTCCTCAGTTCCCAAGTACAGCTTCTGTTTGGGCTGAATGGGAATTTGCCAACAGCTAGTAAACCTTTCAAAAAACAGGGCTTGGTCAAGTACACTAAGAGAGTAGTGCTTGTAATACATTGAATCAGTTTACATTTGTTCCCAATAACTGCATTTAATTTACTGGCCATTAGCAATAATTGTGTTAATGTAAAATATTTCAGTTATGTGGAAACTATGTAATTCAAAGCACAATTCTTTAGTTTAAGACAAACCATCTTATTTCCAGTAATGACCAGTAAAATATTCATTTTCAAACATGTTGCTGGGAGTTGACTTTATACAGTACATACAAGAAATAACAATACTTTATAATGATTAATACCACCTTCATCATAGAAATAAAGGTGTGTTTTTATACATGTAAATCAGTCAATGTGTTCTTTCAAATAAAGAAATGTAAACAACTAAATCAAGGGCAAATCTCTGGCCTAGATATATATCATTATAACAACTCATCACAATACAGTACATGCAGTACAATCTTCAACACTGAACTATCTCTTCGATAGCCACTTTGGGCTGATGGACTCTATACAGGGGGTCCTTGATTTACGCGATGACAAAGCCCTTTTTTTTTTGTTTTACTTTGTTTTGTTTTGTTTTATGGTGTGAAAAGTGAAGGTGAAAGCACCTTTAATAAAATGCTTAAACGCTTTGTATAGACACATATGTATATTCATACATATATTTATAATTACATATAGTATATGCATATTATTTTATATGTACTAAAATTTTTATATACACAACTATTTATAAATATAAATCCATATCACGTACTCATATTGTAGACTGTAGATTGTTTACTATTGTATATTATATTTGTTCAGTATACTTTTCATTGTATATTCACATTGTTGTTGTTTTCCTTTTTACTGCTGTGCTTAAGAGACACCATCTACCAGAATCAAATTCCTTGTATGTGTTTACTCAATAAACACGATTCTGATTCTGATTCTGAAAAACGCAATGCACAGCCTTTGGAGGGAGGTGAATGTCTGGCCCCAGGGCAAAACACAGTACACACTTATGTAAGGGGTTTCGACTTACGACACATGATGAGGAACGGAACCCTGTTGTAAGCCGAAGACCCTACAAGTTAATTAACTGCCTGTTGGCACTTTTACTGTGCAGTTTAGCGTGTTTGCGTGTGTTTGTCTGTGTCTTTCTCTCTGCAGCCATTACCTTGCAGATGAACAATGTGACAATCATCAGGGCTGAGCCTCCTGCTGGTGCATTATGATGAGTGAAAAGCTCGACAGCTCCAAAGGTGCTTATGGCCGATGACAGCTCTCCTCCAGATGCCTCGAGACAGGGCAGGCCTGGCTGCACAGCAGAGAAATGCCAGCAATGACTAAGCACAAAACGCTGCCAGGACAGTGCTGTGCTCTCAAGCATATGCTTCGTTTTCTAAAACTCCACTCAAACTTTTCAAACCTGCTTATGTAATCCACAGCATGCTTTCAGCTGATCGGGTCCATCACTAAGCCGTACTTTCATGTTCATGTCTCCATTCTTTGGGTTTCAGATATGGGCTCTGGCTTGTGTAACTGTTTGTATATTTCTCTGACAGTGGGCAGATCAGAAGGACATACAGTATATGCCATGATAGACAGCTAGTAGCATTGCCTTTAGAAGAGTATTTTATTTATTTTTCCAAGTTGGTAGAAGGAAGAGACACAGGCTGAAGGCACCTCTCTGGGGAGCACTGTCAGCCCAAGGTGTCAGCCACTTCAGCATACAGCAAAAAGCATGGTAAGAAGTTATGGCTTAATCTTCTTGCTCTTATAGAAATATCACAGTTTCATGATATTTTTCTGTTTGTTTTGTTTAAATAAGAAAAATAATGTGGCATTATGTGTATGAAGTATAACTGTGTAACAATGCAGTAAAGGATCAACGTGATAAAACCGTGAAAATGTTAAACTGTATTGCTGGTACACCCCTTTCCTTCAATCTACCATTACCCATCTTTCATTTCAACTGTGAGTTTTTAAAACTGAATCTGCTGATAATATCTTAAAGGTTAATGGATTGATATTCCATCCTCAAAATGTAATCCCAATTTTATAGTAGGAAGAAAAGAAAGTCATTCTTAACCAGAAAATACAGTTGAGCCCAAAATTATTAGCCCCTCTTATGAAATTGGACAACACTCTTGATTTCTCCATGAAAATGACCATTAACAACAAGTGTTTGTCATTTTGGAAACAAATACACTATAAAACAATGTCCACTAGAGTTTAATTAGGTTATTTAATTGATATACCAAGATGAAACAAGAAAGGACAAACATGAGACATCCAAAATGATTAGCCCCCTGGCCATTAATAGTCAATAGTGAACCCTTTCTGAGCCACAACTGACTACAATCTCTTAGAGTAGTTCTTTACTATCCCTGAGGGATGACCAATTCTTCTATTGCAAATTGTTCAAGCTGGTCCAAATTGCATGGTTTCTGAGCACCCGCCACAGAGACTCAATAGGTCTGAGGTCTGGGCTCTGTGCAGGCCACTCCAGGATCTTGGATTTGGTAATGTTGGATTCATTTTGATGTATGCTTTGGGTCCTTGTCTTGTTGGAAGACCCAGCGACAACCTAAGCCTAGACTACGAGCAGATTCCTGCATATTCTCCCTCAAAATTTCAACATTTTTTCATGCTGACATGCACCTGAACACGGTTCCCTTTGCCTGAGGCTGCAAAACAGCCCCACAGCTTAACTGTGGGAACTGTGTTCCAAGGGTTGAAGGCATCTCCCTTTCTTCGCCAAACATAAGCAACATCCATGTACCCAAACAGTTACAGTTTAGTTTCATCAGACCAAAGCACAGACTTCCAAAACTCAGCTTCACCTTTCAAATGTTCATGGGCAAACCTCAGTCGGGCAGTGATGTGCCGCTATTTGAGTAAAGGGGTTCTTCTGGGACGATAGCCCTGAAGCCCACCATGATGAAGAGCCCTCGCAACTATGTTCCTTGAAACATCAAGTCCAGAAGAGGCCAAGTCAGCAACAATCATCTTGGCAGATGTCTGGGGCTCCTTGCTGACATCTCTGAATATTTTCCTCTGCAGAGTTCTTGAAATCTTGCACTTATGGCCAGGTTTGTTTCTTACAGAATTTGTCTCTTTGTACTTTGCAATGATGCAACGTACAGCAGATCTGGAGATTGTGAATCGCTTAAAAATGGCAATGTAGCCTTCCGCCTTATCATGAGCCTTTATCTTCTTTATGAGCTCCAGACCGATTTCCTTTGTCTTTGGCCTGGTGAGTAACAGTCGTCCCTCTCATGTGTTCAAGTGCCCTGCTCCTTGGAGTCTTTATATGTTAATTGAATGTTGATAGGAAGCCAATTGACTGCAAGTGTTGTTAAGAAGCCAGTTGACTGCACAGGTGTGGTTTCAAAGCTGATTGGTTAATTACTGTGGGTGTATTTTGAAAGAAAACTTTCACATTGGGCTAAAATTATTGATTTTTTGCTATTTTTAATATAAAACAAGCGTAACTTTTTATTTTATATTTAAAAATGTACCAAAAGTTACTAAATAGCACCAGTGAATGTTTGATTATATAAAGTTTAATCAATGCTGCAAACACTGGGAAGAAGTTTAGAAAAATGTTCAATAATTCCTGGGGGGCTAATAAATTTGGCATCAACTGTATGTGTATTGTTGCATCCCTACACTCGAAAAAAGCTCTGTTAATAATCTCAACTGATGGACAGTGGTTCCATACTGAAATGATGCTTTTTAAAATTAAAGATCTTTTCCAAGCTGCACAAACAGCAGTTTTCTTGGAAAATGTATAAATTCAGTCACACTTCTGTCTGTGTCTAGATAATGAGTCATTATTGTGCAGACACTTGCAAAAAATAAAAAATATATATAATGATAATAAACTGCTCTGAAATGCGTTTGCTCTTTACTTAGTTTGGCTACATCTATTTCCTCTACAGAAGCCGGTGTTAATCTTGCAGAAACCTCAGCAAACCTGCGGCCAGGACAGTCAGCCTCTGCCTGGCCATGCCACGCAACTCTCAGCCAATTCGGGTTTTAGGAGTGTCACTCTGCATTAGACCCAATCTGTTGCTGTAGGGGGAAGAACGGCTTTTACATAAGCACCTCACAGACCTTCGCCCGCTTTCCCCTGAACTTCCCTTGTGTGACTCACACTTCCAAAGTCTCCTCGTGTGACTTAAGGACAGTGTTAACCTTTCTCTCTTCAGCGGAGTACTTCAGTCTTGCGTGTGCATCCAACAGACTTACAATCACCAGTGTGGTCACTCTGCTTGCTCTCTCATTACCTAAGACTAGCCTCAATAACCCGTTCAGCAGCAAAGAACAGTACAAATCCATTCAACAAAAATGTCATTTCCACAATTTTCTCCTTACCACAAGCAAAATCCATTAACCAGGAAATGTTAACTGTCTAAAGTGTGTTTCTTCAGCTGTGTACCAACTAATGCAGCTAGCAAGAAGTGGAAATTATACAAACTATATACCCTTAAAACACTTCACAAGTATCACTGTGCAAACTGCACGTTTGCTTTGAATGCACAGAAAAACAGTCAAAATTTCAACATCCAACTTTAAAACCCAAACACATCATCACCATAATAATTGCTTAAGTATCCTAATAATACTGAGGAAATAAGAAAACTTTCTTTTACAAAATACATACTGTAGCTTACACAGTCTACACAGTCAGAGAGAGAGAGAGAGAGAGAGAGAGAGAGAGAGAGTGAGAGAGAAAGAGACACCTATCTGAACTAGTGTTTTAATGCAGTGTATTTATTTCATAATTATAAAGTAATTACATTATTTTATTTTATATGTATATCGTATATAGTTACTGACAAATGTGAGTACACCCCTCACATTTTTGTAAATATTTTATTAAATCTTTTCATGGGACAAGACCGAAGATACAATAATGTAAAGTAGTGAGTGTACAGTTTGTATAACAGTAAATTTGCTGTTCCCTCAAAATAACTGAACACACATTCATTAATGTCTAAACCGCTACCAACAAAAGTGAGTACACCCCTAAAGAAAATGTCCAAATTGTGCTCAATTAACAATATCAACATCCTGAAACTGAGCTGCACGGTGGCCAAGACCATACAATGGTTTAACAGGACAGGTTCCACTCAGAACAGACCTTGTCATGGTCGACCAGAGAAGTTCAGTGCACATGAGGTTGTCTTTTGAAAAGAGTATGAGTGCTGCCAGCATTGCTACAGAGGTTAGGACCTCTTCTAAAGATGATGCACAAGAAAGTCTGCTCACAGTTTGCTGAAGACAAGCAGACTAAGGACATTGATTACTGGAACCATGTCCTGTGGTCTGATGTTGTCAAGCGTGTGTAGTGGCAACCAGGTAAGGAGTATAAAGACAAGTGTATCTTGCCTAAAATCAAGCATGGTGGTGGGAGTGTCATGGTTTGGGGTTGCATGAGTCACTCCTAGCCCTGGGGAGCTACAGTGAGGAAACCATGAATGCCAACAAATACTGTGACATACTGAAGCAGAAACATGATTCCTCCCTTCAGATACTGGACTGCAGGGCAGTATTCCAACATGATAATGACCCCAAACATGACCTCCGAGATGTCCACTGCCTTGCTAAAGAAACTGAGGGTAAAGGTGCTGGACTGGTCATCTCTGGGGCATCCTCAAATGGAAGGTGGAGGAGTAACAGGTTTCTAACATCCACCAGCTCTGTGATGTCTTAATGGAAGAGTGGAAGAGGATTGCAGTGGCTACCTGTGACGCTATAGTGAACTTCATGCACAAAAAAGGAAAATAATGGTGGCCACACAAAATACTTTGGGCACAATTTGGACAACTTTTGTTGTCAGTGGTTTAAACATTAATGGCTGTATATTGAGTTATTTTGAGGGGACAGAAAATTTACACTGTTATATAAGCTGTACACTGACTACATTACATTGTATCAAAGTGTCATATCTTCAGCGTCCCATGAAAAAATATTTACAACATACATATGATATAAATGCATTATGTATCTATTACATTTATTACATCTTTGTGGCACCATCAGTTAGTGAGTTCAGCCGTTAACCGAATGGTTGGTGGTTCAAGCCAACCCAAGTATGGTGAGAGCATGTCTGACTCCAGATCAGATGGTGTTGGGTTTGACCAGTCAAAGTAAACTTTATTTCATTGTAGTGGACCTTGTGTAATAGGGTATGTTCATGAAGACAGTCAATTAGAAAATAATGAATAATTTATGAATACTTTGACACTTTAAACTAAATGCAGTTTTGTTACTGTGGAAGGAGCCCACTATATTTTTTGGAATGAGACTACTGGTACAGTGTGTCCCAATGAGCCACCTCTTTCATAACATGAATTGTAAGAATAAGTAGGTTACAGTAAAAAATTAATCTCAAGTTCTCAGGAAATGTACTTTTACATTCTAAGTCTGAATTGCTGACCCATTCTCCATAACTATGATTTGCTGTAAATAATACAAATCTTTCTAAACCTAGCTAATTTATGGGTGTACAAAAATAATGTTAAAGGTATCTGTACTTTTGATTTCTGTTCGTGTACTTTTACTTTGGAGATCACATGTATTTGCCTACTTCAGAATGCCACAGCTTATCTTGGCTGCAGACAGAAAGTTATTACCCTTGCCGTAGCCCACATTAGCCTCATAGCTCCAGAGCAAATCCAAAGAAGAAAAGGAGTCATGCATCAACGACATTTGAAGCAAATGTAATGGTGATGGTGGCAATTGAATTTTTCACCAAAGCGTGCCTTTACATTCTAGATCAGTATCAGCTGTGCTATCCATCACAGTATCAATGAGTTATACCATGCACTGTTTGTGTTTGCTGCCAAGTTGCATCGAGTCTGTCCTCGCAGCCCCAAGTCAGGTAGCCTAGCAAATTTGTATTCCCCCCCTCTGAGCTCTCTGTTGCCCTTGACTTTTAAAGGGAAGGATTCATTGAATGCAAATCAGCTCTGTACATCTGCTCCCAAGTCATTGCCGTGTGCATCACCATGTGTTTACAGTCTGCATGCATACAGGATCACTGTAAAGATCAAGTTTACAAATGAGAGGGTGCCTGCACTAATGGAAACAAAACCCCTCGGTAATTAATCAATACTTCAGCATCAGCTCATTTGCAGCTAATTACACTTCAGTAACATGATAGCATCAATACAAGGCTCAACTGCTAGAAGCAGGTAAATTCTTTTGTGTCACACACCAGATTCATTTATTCTCTTACCACTTTATTTTTCATATATACAGTATATATATGTACACACACACACACAATATATAAATATAGATAGATAGATAGATAGATAGATAGATAGATAGATAGATAGATAGATAGATAGATAGACAGACAGACAGACA
>JBBIGC010000033.1:7663695-7674179 GCA_037576955.1 Lepidarchus adonis
GAGAGAGAGAGAGAGAGAGAGAGAGAGAGAGAGAGAGAGAGAGAGAGAGAGAGCTTGATGAGTCAAGTGCCAATGCATGAGGAGAGAGCTTGATGAGTCAAGTGCCAATGCATGAGGGGTTTATTTGGAAATAAGCTATGTTATCAGTCCCTCACAGTTGTGGTTAAGCTGTAAACATCTGCGAAAGAGACCCACCCCTAGGGCCTTTCATAATTACTGTAGCAGCTGCAATCGTCCAGTAGGAAAATACAGACGAGTTCTGAAATTTCATAGCCCAAGCTTTGCAGTGCATTCCAATAAATATTGCAATGGTCACTCCTACACCTTCCCATTGTCACGAGAAAAGCTGACACATACTAAAGTGTGTGTACTGTAAATTCTGAAAAGTAACCTTTCTTTAAAACAACATGAAAAGCGATTGGCTTGGAAAACACAATGGAATAGGAAGTGTATGTTGTACCTACACTTTCTAAATGCTGCATGCAGTTTCTCTTAGTTTTAGAGCAATCAGTTTGCAGGGGGAGTTTTTTAAAGCAAGGTTTTACAGTGTAAGGTCAAGAAAAAAATTACAGTGTATGGTCAAGGCCTCAGGCCTGGTCAGCGGTGGTAATTTTCCATCAGTTATCAGCAGAGAAGTTCTGTGGAGTTATCAAGATCAGGTCAGCTGAAAGGTTATTTTTACCAAACCACTTCCATATTAACAGAGCTACTGAACGGTTGTTTGGTTTAAGTTTTAGGTTTTTTACTCATTCTACAGAACCTTTTAACTTCCTTTAAGTTGGCTTCTCTGAAAGCAGGTATTGACCATACGTGGTCTGAAGACAGATAAACTCAAAAACGGGCGTTTCCTCAATGCAATTACCCTTTCCTTTGCACGATAGGCTATAAAGGATCGAAGGGAGAGCAGAAATACCAAGAACTGAGCCGCACGCGCTTATGGTATATGTTTTGATCCTGATAACGCCCCTCAGTCTGTCTCGCGACGCTATTGGCGCTCAGACGCTGGACTCCGTATCTCTCCAACGCCCCTTAAATACTCCCCCCGAAAAAAATGCACACATCTGACGAAAAGTTGTGTTATTGCCTTCAGGTCTGCTCCCTGTTGAACAGAAAAACACGTAAAGCTTAAACTGTTCTCAGATGTTTGAAGCGCATCTGCGCTCGCGCCGAATGCTCGGAACTCAATTCAGACTGACGCGTCGTCGAGTAAGATGACTTTCTTCCAGCTGGATGATTTCTTGGCAGGGTGGATAGGGGGTGAGTGTTTTCTCTGCCTGTGTATTCCTGTCAGACGTCTACGCTGGGGTGTTAAGCCAGCGAGGTTCCGTTCGCTTGTGTTGCAGGGAATTCGGGGCTCGCGCCCTCAAAACACCCGGATCACAAGCACGCGCGCGGTATTGACCACAGCGTATTGAGCGCGCGCCTGTTTGTCTCAGAAAAGTAGCCCCTGACAGTGTTCAACGTTAGCAGCAGCGTTGCTTTCTCGGGGGAAAAAAGTCTGTAAAGAAAATCCCCAGAAATCTTAAAGCAGCAGGAGCTTTGGGGGCGTCGTTGCACTTTGTTGACAAAAGTTTTTCTTCTTTTTTTCATTATTTTTATTACTTTGCGTTTGTAGTGCATAGTTGTAAACACCCTGTTGGTTATGCATATGAAATGAGTCTCTCTCCACTCGGGGAGACCTGTTGGTGGTTGTTTAGGGGCGAACAGTACAGGAGCAGCTCGGTTTCAAGTTTGTTTGCACTGCAGGTTTTTTTTTTTTTTAGGAAACTGAGTGTCCTGTGGCTACCGGCGTCCAAGTTTGCTTGCTGCTTTATTTTCGCAATCTTTCAGCCTTTTTTTTCGCCTGTGCATTCACGCTAAAATGCACAATGTATGGTATTCATCAAAGAGGACAAAGTGGTATTCATGAGTCCACTGCTGGGACGTCCACCCACAAAGCTGTCATGAAAAGCTGCTCGTCCTCACTAGTGGTCTGTTGTGCCCCAGTTAAAATAACTAAGGTTTGAAACACGTGTTTTCATTTTTTTCCAGGTGCCTCCAGTGTGATTGTGGGACATCCACTTGATACAGTTAAGGTATCCAAATGCAGTCTTATCAAGTAAATTAGCAAATATATTTAAAAAATCATAATAATCTGTAACATTTGAGTCTGTTTTCCTGTTATTTATACTTGTGTTCGACAGGCACGTTTACAAGCGGGCAAAGGATACAAGAACACCCTTCACTGCATCATATCCATCTACAAAAAAGAAACCGTAAGTGAACATACCCTGCATATCTTTTATTGTCACACCTAACATTACTTACATGCTTACATCTTATTTGCAAGAACTGTTTAGGAATGCACTAACCAGTGCTCTCCCATCTCAGTAAAATCATTTTATTCTTCTTCTTCCATTAGGTTACTGGCTTTTTTAAGGGCCTTTCCTTCCCCCTGGCTAGTATCACTCTCTACAACTCAATGGTGTTTGGCTTCTTCAGCAACTCGCAAAGACTCATTAGTAAACTTCGTTATGGTGATGGGAGGCACTCGTCTGGTATGCTAGACCTGGCTGTGGCCAGTATGATGACCGGCCTGGTATCCGTAGGCTTGGGAGCCCCCGTGGACTTGGTCAAAATCAGGCTTCAATTGCAAACACAGTCCGTTCTTGCAGGTACGTCTGAAAATCTGATGAGGCGGCCTAAGGTGAGCATGCTTTTAAAGTAAATATGACATGCTCAAACTCAGGGGTGTCAAAGTTGGAGCTGGAGGCCGGTGTCCTGCACAGTTCCCTTCCTCAAACACACTCCCTGAACCTGGCAAGTAGCAGGTGAGTCTTACCAGGTGTGCTTGATCAGGGTATTCACCAAACTGTGCTGGAAACTGGCCTCCAGGACCGGCGCTGGACACCCCTGCTCTAACTTAAAGATACATTCGTTTAATGTAGAGGCAGAAATTTGCAAAAACTTTCATTCCATGTTCACTTTGCAATGAGAAAAAATTAACAGACTCATTTATTAATTTGCCGTGTACAAATGATCTCTGTTGTCAGAAAATGTGACCCTTGCTGGCAACGGCAACGTCCCTCTTCGGTCAGTGGGCCTGAAGTCACAGCCCGTCTACAGAGGCCCACTTCACTGCATCAGCAGCATCCTTCAGACTGAGGGACTGCAAGGGCTGTACAGAGGTGCAGGAGCCATGGTCCTGCGGGATGTTCCAGGCTACGCTCTCTACTTCATCCCATATACGCTATTCTGTGACTGGCTGAACCCTAATGGCTACAGCTCTCCTCACCCATGCTGTATATGGCTCGCTGGAGGATTAGCAGGTACAGACTTTTTATCTCCAAATGTGAAATTCCAGCATCTTTTCTAGACTGCATTGATTCAGGATGTATTTTTTATCATAAGAAATGATATGCAGGTGCACTATCAACTTGGAGATGCTCCAAGGAGAACTACTTCAATGCAGGTTTTGGGTTTATTTACTCAGGCGCCCCGTCTTTCCTTTTTAAGTTCAAGAAATAATATCATAGAGGGTTAAGACATTTCTGTTCACTCACTCCATATATTTGTATAACATTTGTTATTGAGGTCTCACAGATTTATTGATGTTTTATAATATGTTATAATGTGTGTGTTATAACATGTTTCTGTGATAACAATTGATGGTATAAAGAGTAAAATAACAGACTTTTGGGAAGTGCAGCAATTTTTTATGATATTTCATTCTTGCTGCTCATAAGACTTTCTGCTTTTCATCTTGAGTTTAAGACATTTCACAGTCCAGAGCTAAATATGGCTGATATTATATAAAGACCTGTGGTATATAGTACTACATGCTAAGCACTGTGATACCAGTTTCCTTAAAGTTTTCCACTCACTCTGAATCTCGTTTGTCTTTTCCTGTAGGGTCTATATCCTGGGTTACCGCGACGCCAGCTGATGTCATTAAGAGTCGACTGCAGGCAGATGCCATGCACCAAAGGAAATACAAAGGAATTACCCATTGCATAATACAGAGTTACAAGACAGAAGGAATCCATGTAAGTTCACAAAATTAGATAAAGACTTTTATGCCATTTTATTACTGCTTAAGGTATGGGCGCATTATATTACTGAAAGACTTTTGCTACAGGCCCAGACAGAAAATAACCGGTAATAATGTTCTTGCACAACATAATCAGTTACTAAAGGTTCATCTTGCATAAATAGAAAGATACTGATCTGTCTGCTTGTCTCAATGCCAAAGTGGATAAAATCCATAAGGTCACAGAGTATAAAATAAACACTTTGCACTTCCCGACATTTTATTTCTTCGTTGAAAAAAGAAAAAAAGCAACATTTAGTTTAAATTCATTAATAATTCAAGTGTTCATATGCTGCATTGATGACTTTTGAATGTTTTTATGAGTTATGAGGACCATTAGCACCGTATTACATCTGTTATACTTTGTTGATTTTTTATGCTTTGTTTTAGTGTTCAAATGCAACGTTAGATTTAGTCATTATGGTTTGAACAGTTTCTAACGCTTTTCTTCTCAATCCCAAATGTAGGTTTTCTTCCGTGGTGCCACAGTGAATGCTATCAGAGGGTTTCCCATGAGTGCTACTATGTTCCTTGGCTACGAACTTTCCCTCAAGATTTTTCGTAACCTGTAACAACCTAAAATTCCATGTAACACAGACACAGAGTCTTAATGCAGATAATACTCATCCCAGATTGAGCAGTTTACCAACATCTGCATGTGGGTTAGATCATTGTTGATGCTTTCTTACACTATCAGTTACAATATAACTTATATTTTTCTTATATTAAGAAAGAGAATTGATATGAATTAGACATGATTTACATATGTTAAACTTGGTATCACTAGAGCATCTTTATATTTGTATATTTAGAATGAATGTACTAATTTTACTGCTTATTGGAATGTTTTCACTAGAAAGCGTTTGTTCTACAGTTCAGGAAATGGGTCAATATCAGTCATTTGTTAACAGTTAAGTCTTAAGATGTCTTGCACAATTTTATCATTTGTAGAAACAGGATTCAAACTTGTATATAGTGCAATATAGTGCAAATATGTAAATACAGTAAATTACATTGTATAAAGAGAAGTGTAACAAGCTAAATTTGATGTTTTCTCTAAACCTGTGACATTGGTACATATTTTATTTTAATATGTATGCTGTGGCCAGATGAAACAAAAAAATAATAAATGTTTGACACTTTGGCTACACCAGTAGTCACCAAAAATATGTTCTGAGAATTCGAGTATTGTTTTCATGTTTGTGTGTTAACATTTGCAGAAATGTTTCACTATTTCAGGCAGAGATTATGTTAATTTTATTATTTACAAAACCAACCATATGTGAGCAGGGGTGCTGATTATTTCTCCCCCATCAACTGAAGTGCTTGCATAATTTTAAAATATATATATTTTGTAAACATTAAGCTGTAAAATCCATCTCTTGGCAGCAGTACTTATACAGATAACATAATATAAAAAAAAACATTACTTGATAAGGAATTGACATTGAAATGTTGATTATATGTTTAAGCTTAAGAAAAAAAAAACTTTCAATTGGTCTTTTATTCTTTACTAAGAAATAGGTGAAATGTTAATCATTGATCATGTTAAATATTTGTTAAATATGGAATTCAAAGGCATTTATTGATCAAAAACGTTATATTAATAAAGGACAGCAGGATGTCAGGCACAGAGCTGCTGAATTGCATAATCATCAGCTTACTATGAACATTGACTGCTTTGTGCTTCTATTGGTGGTGTCACTGACAATGCAAGTGTGTGTTGTTTGCTGGCTTAGCTTTGCAGCATCTGTTACTGCCAATAAGCAAAGACGATTTCAGGACATTTAAGATATTCAGCTTTACCTGGACTTGGTGGAGTCAACATTTAGAAATGAGAAAAAGTTTGTAAATATCCCTGTTGGATCTTTATCAGTGACTGAGTGAAGGGTTTTCTGTGTTAATGTTATCATTTGTTCTTCAAAGAGAACTCCCCAAGCCCTTTTCTCAGAATAGAAAGTCAATATTGTACAGTAAAATCAATAATGCTTATTTTTTGTTGGGTTTTTTGCACTTGACAGTCATGATATCTGTTTTTGAACTGGTGAAGGTTCCACTAAGCACTTTTGGGGCCATAATTTGAAAGTGGAAAGAACATAATTTCACCATAAACCAGACACGCACAGGTACTCCCCTCAAGATTTCAGACAGAGGAGTAAAAATAATTATCTAAAGCAACGGTCCCCAACTTTTCTTGTGCCACAGACCGGTTTAATGTCAGATAATATTTTCGCGGACCGGCATTTAAGGTGTCGCGGATAAAAACAACTAAATAAAATGATACGACGAACACAAAAACTGGTATTTTGTAAATATAATAAACATGAATTCACTGTGTAATTATGTAACTTTATTAGCAGCGTCTTTCTGAAATGCGCTAACAACTATCAGAGTAACGTCCTCCTCTGTCCCTCACATGCTCTGGTCGCTATGGTAACGCGTACACGTTTCTTTAAGAATAAGTTTTCAGTGCTGTTGTGGCGATCTCAGGCTTTTCTGCCATGACTTTCATCCAGAATAATGGTAAAGTCGATGTTGCTAACATGCTTAGATGTTATGGATTGAGATCGTATAAAAAAAATAAATAAATAAATTTTGTATGGCCGAGTACCGGCCCGCAGCCGATAGTACGGAATGCCCCACAACCCGATACCGGTCCGCGGCTCGGTGGTTGGGGACCACTGATCTAAAGAGTTGTCTAAGAGCCAAGGACAACTTGTGGAGAGCTTCAGAAAGACCTGGAATTAACAGGTACAACTGTTTCAAAGAAAACAATAAGTAATGCACTCAACCACAGTGGCCTGCATGCACACTCACCATGCAAGACTCCACTGCTGAAGAAAAAGCATGTTGAAGTGTGTTTAAAGTTTACTGACCAACATTTAGAGAAGCCTGAATATAGTCTGGTCAGATGAGACCAAAACTGAACACTTTAATACACATGTTTGGAGGTCAAAAGTCACTGAATATCACCCCAAAAATATAGTATACAGCACTGGCACGCTTATATAAATGAAGGAAGGATGAATGGAAACATATACAGAGATATTATTTAGAAAATGTGATGAAAATGAAAGTTTGGACGTTTCATTAAGACAATGATCCCAAACACACAGACAAGGAAACTCAATTGGTTTCAGAGACAGAAAATAAAGCAGCTTGAATGGTCCAACCAATCACCTGAGCTGAATCCTATAGAAAATCTATGGAAAGAGCTAAAGCTCAGAGTTAAAAGAAGGGGCCCACAGAACCTTCAGGATTTGAAGACTGTTTGTGTGGAAGAATGAGCCAAAATCACACTATAGGAACGTAAGCGACTAGTTTCTCCATTAATCTTAAAGCTTCATCACCAACAAAAACTTTTGTATGAAGAATTAAATATATTTCAGTAAATGTCTTTATTACTGTCATTCCATTTTACTACATATAACCCAATGTATGGACATCTATGGTTTGATATCTTTGTATGTGTGGATTGGATGGGCTCTTTCGTGTCAATAGCACTTTTACAAATATAATTACTTAGAAAATTGTGTTCAATACTTATTTCACCCACTGTATGTTAAACACCATCTGCACAGAAAATTATATTGTGATTGTGAAAATTATAAAGTGTCAAGCCAGATAAAGTTCTGTAATTACTTATTTATCAATAACAAAATACTAACCCTAACCCTAAATATTGAATAAAATCTAAAAGTTATTTAGCAGTATAAAATATTTAAACACAGTGTCATTGTATAAAACAAACAAACAATTAATATTTTAATTGGGAATGGTAAACATGTTGTACATGTAGTAAACATTCTGTTTTTGTTTAAAACGCCAAAATTCTTTGAAAGCAGCCAATCGATGCTGTGCTGCTCTTCATAGAACTGAGGGTACATATATTAAAACCACAATCTGGAAGCATTTATCAGTGTTTGCATATGTTGGCAGTGAGAAATGCTTTCTGCTGATTGTGAATGTTCCCAAACCATCAACACACAAAACTGCAAATGAAAAACAGAAGTAGGACGGTGGGAAAGAGAGGAATCTAGGGGGATGTAAAGAATTTGGGGGGGGGGACAGCTGTCAGAGACCGCAAGCCATATTAAGTTTGGCCTCTTTCACAAGACCGCTCTCTTCAATAACATACAATAGGGACCATGTCATAGAGAAACGCCAAGGAGCATGAGGCATTCTTCCACTAGGTGGCGATATTACTCCTGAAAGAAAAATCATTGTCTTTGTGTTTTTCCCAACGCTAGAGGTCAATAGTGCACTGTTAAAAATGAAGGTGCCGGAAATCGTTTCTTGTTATGATGTCGTAAAACAGCGGTAAATATCCATTTTCCCTGGAGATCTCACTTCTGGCACTGTTTGGGTTAAACTGCTTGAATTGAGATCTAATTTTGCTGATCTAGTTTCCTGTTTGGTCGATGTTATTTCTGAAGATATGTAGTTCATTTGTTCAGAGGGTTTTTCATTTTTGTGGCTGAATATCTTGCAGCACTGTGGTTCACTTGGACTCAGTTGAATTCAAGTGTTTTTACTTAATGTAAAGGAGCTAGCTATTCAGCTCTCTATCTTACTCTTTTCATTTACATATCGTAAATACTTTATATACTTAATGTTATGTGAACCATTATTGTAACATCTATAGAATTAGAGCAAGTAACCTTAAATAAATAAATCAAAATAACTTCGTTTTATGTTATATCATATATGGTAATAAAATTACTTTTTTAAAATAAAAAAATCAGACCCTTTTTTTTTTTTGCATTGAAGAATGTTTGTTCATACACATTACAGCTCTTTATCCTTCATGACAAACTGCTCCTCGGCAAAAGCAATATATTTACAATAGACTCCTTTTATCTGTGGTCAGTGGAGGGATAGATGAGTTTTAAGGAAAAACAGCTGAGACCCCGGGTTCTCAGGAAAGCCACCAACATGCTCTGTCTCTGCTTCATTACAACTGAAAGCCGACCACCAGCCCTTCCTCCACCCTCTGCTGCTCTCCTCCAAAGGCCATTAGCAAGATCACTTAGGGCCAAAGCTAATCAAGCCATGACAATAGTGCAGCAGAACTGGCATTTCACTGCATCCTGTGCAGACTTTATCATCCTAGACCAATGTGATTATAGCTATGTATAAAATCATGCAGAAAATTGTGTTGTAAAAATAGATGGTGTGTAGTTTTGGAAAATGCCAATTTTCCTTTACATTATCTCACATGAGGTATTGATAAAAACAAAAAGCAAATATACACAGTCTGAATCTTACCTCCAAATCATCTATTTTATCATAAATATTTTTAAAACATTTAGCAACCCATCACTTCTTTCTTTCTTTCTTTCTTTCTTTCTTTCTTTCTTTCTTTCTTTCTTTCTTTCTTTTCATTCATTCATTTTTCTTTCCTCCTTTTTCCTTTCTTTCATTGTTTGCTTCCTTTTCAAATTATTTCTTTCATTCATTCATTCTTTCTTTCCTCCTTTTTCCTTTCTTTCATTGTTTGCTTCCTTTTCAAATTATTTCTTTCATTCGTTCATTCTTTCTTTCTTTCTTTCTTTCTTTCTTTCTTTCTTTCTTTCTTTCTTTCTTTCTTTTTTTTGTCTTTCTTTCTGTCTTTCTTTTAGAAGAATAGGAAGAAGACAAAGAAGCTCCAGACACCAGCCCATGCATTATTCCAAATAACATCCTTAAGAGCAGATGCCTGAAAGAGGATGACATCTTTATTCAGGAGATTTTATTCTGAGCAAAAACAATCCAATTCATTTGGGAATAATTGATCAGTTAAACAGCATGTGATCAATACGCCATCAGTGCAAAAGGATTGAGTATTCCCCTCACTCAGAACCAGAGATTAGATCTGCTTTTGTAGACTAAATGATCATTTGAAATGAAATATTCTACTGATTTTTCTAAATAAAAAATGTAGTAACATACCAATGTGCTGAAACTAGACAAATGCACAGCAAAAATGACCCTTCAGAGCACTATGAAAATGAAGGAAGCCACTTTGATCATTGATCCTTTCCACAGAATTAAAATGGAGGGTAGAGGTTTACATCCTACTGAGTCATTGCCTCAGAGCGCACATTAACTCTTAACAGAGACGGATGGGTGTCCTCCTCTTCTCTGTCAGCCAGGCCACAAGTGCTTCACCAAGCACCAAGCTGCTTCCAGGAAACAGAGCAAAAGAAATCACAGACCAAAATCAAGGCAGTACTTTACTGCTAATGTCAAATAATGTAAAAAAATTAATTTTATATATATATATATATATATATAAGATAAGATAAGATAATCCTTTATTGTCCCACAAGTGGGAAATTTCACACGTAACAGCAGCAAAAAATCACACACAATAAATAAATAAAGCAAATGTTAAAAAAAAGAGAAACACACAATAAAGAAACATTTAAGACAA
>JBBIGC010000033.1:7677710-7689441 GCA_037576955.1 Lepidarchus adonis
AAATCAGAGGTTTGTTTTAAGCCGTTTCAAACCTTTTAGGGAATAAATTCTGTTAAAACACGGAGGTAGAAAGTGAAAGGCGCATGTCTGTGACAGTTGGGGCAGGGGGAGGGGGGCAGACCGGCGTCTTTTTGTTCCAAAAACCCGGTGTTTATTGGAAATGGGCATCAATAAGAGACGGGCTATTATTATAACATAAACTGTAAATAATCTGCAATTTGTAAATTCTCTCTAACAAACTACATAAAAGTGACTGTGACTATGTAACAAATATCATGTTAGGATGAAAAAGGAGCATGGATCATGGCTCAACACTTCACTAGAGAATTGTCATTTGGTTTAAAAAGAATTCACACAATTAAAGTTTTGTTAGTAGTTACAGTACTGGGAATCTACAGAAAGCTCAGTCATTGTGGGGCAAGGACTGAAAACACTGTTAAATGACATTCCAGGCCTCAGATGGAACTGTATGTTTTGCATTTGGAGTCATCATCACCGAAGTGCAGAGAGGATCCTTGACATCGTACTTGACTTACAGAAATTCATGATTGCGTCATTGGTCTTTTTTTTAATGTTTACTGTAATATACGTCATCTTCAGTGTGAACTTGTCACACGTTCTCCAATGGGTTTACTGTTGTGGTGTATTTTGAAGCCATTAAAAAAGCTTTTCTATCTACAGCCATGTTTCCTAAATGCTTTAGTGCCTCTGCAGCATCACTACATGCATGACTTCAAGTTGGGAGGAACCGAACTCTGACGTTGCCCGAGGAACCCTGTATTGGGATTTTAGAGAGACCTATACTGCAATCAAGGTGATGTCTTTCCTATGAAACGCACGGTTATTTAACAAGACAATGCTGCTGCAGCAATGTGGCGCTATAGACACCACATCTGTCTTCTGTTATGATTAATTATTAGGAGGAGAAATTACGTCTATTTAATTTGCATAGCACATTTTAAAACATCAGAGCCCCTACTGAGCAAACTGGGCTGCAGACACAAGGACCTTCCCTGGCCATAGGAAGAAACCTTGGGAGGAACCAAGCCTCAGAAGGGGAACCTATCCTCCTCTGGTTGGCATCTGACACTATGTTTACTTAGTTAAAGAGTTGGCAACTCGTTGACTGATACATACATATGTTCTGCAGGTAAGTACTGACAAATCCACCATTAAAGATACTCAACTACAAAGCGTCTGAAAGAGGTGAGCAGGAGACCCAGTGACTCTAGGGTGTTGGGGTTTTCCTGTCAGCTTCATCATCATTTCAGCGATATTGTTACCACAAGCTGTTGAGCAGCATTTAGTCTTGTATCAAGCAAAACACAAAAGTTATTATGGCAACCCCACGCAGGACTGCCTGTACTCATAGCAGCTTAATTCCACAGACTGAAGTGCAGGAGAGCTGCTGAAGAGGGGGGCGGTAGTGAGGAGCAGACCAGAGGGAGGGAGGGGAGGGAGGAATGGTGGTGGGAGGTATGGAAGGAGTGGAGGGGAGGGGAGAGGAGGGGAAGGGGATGCTGGAGACAGGAGCAGTCTCTTGAGCCGCACACGAGTGAGGAGCTTGGAACCGCGAGCGGAGGTTTGTACGCGTTCCATTCTTGCATGCTCTTTTTTTAAAAAGCGCACGAGCGCCACGGGCGCGCACGAGCCCCGTCGGCAGCGCGTGCTTGCTGGGAGAACGCTGCAGTGGTGCGAGCTCGCCGATGGATGGAGGGTTGGGCGTGCGGGGCGAGGCGTGATCTGCCAGGTTCAGCTCCATGTTGCAGGACCAACAAACAAGCGCGAGGGAAACGTGCGCGATGCGTGGCTGTCGTCCCTCGTGCTCGCCCCCGCGCGCGCCTGCAGGTTGCCAGGGTAGGAGCTGATGTCCTCGCGCGGGAGGGCGGGGGTGGGGGGCGGAATGTGCAGGTAGAGCCAGCGGTGAAGGTGTCTGCTGGTGTTCTGAAGCAGGAAGCTTTGCCGCAGAGGCTTGTGGGGCTGCGCGCGACGGCTGTCAATAGGCTAATACTCCTGTTTCCTCGGGGTAGGGTTTATGTCAAGCTTTTATGTATCACGGCTTAAATAATTGATTTGGAGCTGCATTGATCTTCCTTGATGCCTCTCGTTCTGCTGTGTGTGCGCGCGCGTGCGTGCGTGTGTGTGTTTGTGTGGTAAGTCTTATAAATAAAGAATGTCACGTGTTCCTTAACAGGTTAATGACCCTATGACAATCATTCTGTATATATATATATATATATATATATATATTTTTTTTTTTTTAATTGTATTTATTTGTTTGCATTTTGCTGTTTGCTGTATAAGGACTTTGGGTCAGTAGCTGTGAAGTTTGAGTAATGGACATGAAGCAGTTTTGCTTCAGATCAAAGTACAGCATAGGTAAAGACCAAAATGTGCATCTAAAAAAAAAAGATATGAAATCAATGCTCTGGCAATGCTGTTGCATGTAGGTGCAGGGAATCTGATGATCTGAAGTTCTGGTAAATCTAATTTTGTAGCCAGTTGTAACGATTGTGACCTTTTATGTATTATTAATGTTTAACTTCACATTAAACTTTGATGGTTAGTAATAATTCTGGATTCACACTGTTCACAAACCCAACAGGACTGTTTCATGGTCATGCTACCTATTCGCTGCTGAAAAAGACTTTGATTTAAAATAAACTTATCTCAGGTTTTAATGACCGTGCAGATTTTAAAATGACAGATATTTTGGTTAAAATTGTGCAGCTATGTGGAGATAAAGGCGTCAATCAGCTTGTTTGCATTTTAATATTCTTGGCACATACATTTCGAAACTGGGAAGAAGGATTGTTGTTCAGATTGTGGATTGTGATTGTATGTTTGGGGTTATGATGGGATTTTTGTTGAGATCACCCACCCCTATATGCATCTGTAGCCTACAGTTGACAATGGATCATGATTTTTATATGTTTACTTAGTTAAAGAGTAGAAAGTCTGTTGACTCAAGTATCAACCCAACGGCTTTTATTATAAGTGTGTTCTGAATCCGCAGGTAAGTAATGAAAAATTGTTGTCCACCATAATGACATGCTACAATCATTATGGTGATAATGATTAGGTTAGATTAGATTGTAAAACTATGGTGTATCCCTTTAACACTTACATGCAAAGCATATAAGTTACCCATGTTCGAATAAAAGTAATAGAATGTGAGATCTTTCCAGGAAAAAAACAGAGGTTAAGGAAACAGTAAAAGCAACACTTCCCTGTGCTGCAGCTGCAGAAGCACTTGTTTTCACTAGGGCTCTGCACACTAAATGCCCCAAATGCACATTACTGTTCTATACCAGTAGATCCTGAGGCGAACGAAGAATCATGCATAGCCTCTGAGCACCCTTCATGTGCTTTCTCAGAGAGGGCAAACATGCTGTCATTGCTGTAACCGTGTCAGAAGCAATACGCTAAGGCTGTGATTAATGTGGGCTACACTGCAGCGTGTACTCATGTGTACTGTTCGCTCCATGAAGGTTAGCAAAGGACATACAGTACATTCACATTCATCAAAGTGTAAATGGCCACTCCATAATTAGTGCTCCCCATAAAAGCTAACGCGGCAGGAAAAAAATGCATTTAAAAAAGTGTTACAAATAAATAATGCAGCGACACAGCCTACATCTCATAAATAGGTAAATGCTTTGTCCAGCCTTTTGTAAGCAGCCGACCAAACACTTAAAAATGAGCCAAGAACACAATGCATGTGCTAACTGTGCAGTGTTATTTTCATCAGCCTTTTATCACGTTTTAAAGTATAGACCAACAAGACAGATCTGGTGAGAAGACAGAAAGTGGCAGAAAAACCTTCAGGTTCACTAAGACCTGTGAATTTATAGCCACTGAACATATGTCTGGAACAATTAGCACTATGTAGCACAGACTAAAAGCTGGTCATGAGTTCAGGAAAACACATTTACACACAAACGATAATATATTTACTGTTTAAACATTTCTGATTACCCAAATGTGGGTGGGAATCTTCAAATCCTCTGAAAAACCTGCGAATGCTAAGATACCAAACGTATGACTGAAACATTCCGGCCACTAAGAGCTGTTTCTGAGGACAACATACACCAGAGGTGCAGTAAGGGTGACCCTCTCAAAACCCTATTTAAAACAAATGTAGAACATTTCTTTCAAATAACGGGGCACATAATTTCTAGTGCCTGAAGTCAATTATAGTTTTTACTCCTTAAAGGAACATTTCTGCAGAACTCTTTGTTAAGATGCAAAGTCAAGTTGTTTTATGTGAAATATTCCTTTCTAGAGAAACTAGAAAATTTGGAATAGTTCACAATGGTGACCCGGTGACCCAGAGGTCTGAAATGTTTTGCGCATCTAGAAAATACATAAAGATAATAACACAGTTATTACATGGAATGTCTATATTCTAAACTACAGTTTTGCTGCTTAAACATTTCTGATCACCTAAATTTGACAAATGTCGAGAAAAATGGCAGAACCCACTAAATTGTGGGCAGTGGTGGCCTAGTGGTTAGGACATTGCCCCTGGGATCATAAGGGTACTACTGAGGTACCCTTTGAACAAGGTACCGTCCCCACTTCACTGCACCCCGGGCGCCTCTGTTGACGGCAGCCCCTGTGCAATATTCTTTTTTTTACTGTGTACAATATGTGTAACTTATACACATATATATGTTTATATAGTACATTTCATACACACACAAATGTCTATTTATATTTTTTGTATTAGTTGTACATTTTTACTTTTTTATCTTGTAGCTTTTTAAATTCATTGTTTCTCCCACTCTTGCACTTACCCATATAGTACCATAACTATGCACATTTTCTACTTGTGGGACTAATAAAGGTTCATATTATCCTATTTCTTATCTTATCTTAATTTCATACAGATCTTTCTCCAAAGTAACTTGAATATGCACATAGCTTTCTTTAATTCTGCCTTTCTTTTGGAAACGAAAGCAGTTTCTCTGCCATTGTGCAACTGGCTTGCTAACTGATTAGCCATGTAAAAGGATATATAAGTAGGCAGCTATGCTAACTAGGCAAGTGGGTCTACCTAACCCTGCAGCTACCACAGGGGGCTCATTGATTTTGTTGCTGTCAGAGCATTTAATTATTTCTGTCAGGATGTGAAGAGCATTTATAGAAAGCAGATAAATGCCTTAGAAATACATTTCTATTGTAACTTTTAAATGTTGAACATCTGGTATATTTAAGCAATGGTCTGTAAGTCAGCAAATACAGCTATGATTAAATACACAATTTTCATTATTTTCAATGTGATTGTCTAAAAAATCCTACTAGCACTGCTTCTCAGACCACATTTTAAATGACTATCACTCTGATTGAACTTTAGAAATCATAGATGTTCGCCACACTCACTTCTGTGGCAACACTTGACTACTAAGCAGGCCAAAGAGATACAATCATGTTAGCGACATGCTGGTAATGTGTTGTACATAGCAGGTGAGGAATGGCAGGTTGTGAAGCTTTCTCTTTCTTTTGTTCTGAGAGTCGTCAGCACAGGCCTAGCAGCAGGGAAAGAAATCAAGTGTTCAATTATTCATATCTCCATAAAAACAAACCCTGTCAAGATGCAGTGTAAGCTATTTTAGATTTATATTTTCTGGTAGGTGATGATGACATTTCGTCCTCAAACGTTTCTCAAACATGTCGGCCTGGCAGAATATGACCAGGCACCTAAGGAGCTTAACGGAACTCAACAGGTATGGTGGTGACAGGTCAGCAGGAGCACTTTTTAAAAAGCCTTTTGTCTCTTTAGTGGCTTAGGCAATTCTCTTTCCACTGCTGGCCTGCTGCAGATTAGAGCTTTTGGCCACTGAGAGTTTGATGCCTTTTAGAAGGCTTCCACTGTAGTTCATTAGCTTGGCTACTTGAGATAATCCTGTAACTGTGAAATTGGCAGTATACTGTAAATTCCCTTTTTTGAGACCAGTACTAGCTATGTCACTGCTTTCAGCAAGTAGTTATGTTTCATGCTTTTGCTCGTGCCATAGTTGTGGCTGTGGATTTGATTGTACAATGATAAAAAGGATGCCAGTGACACCATCTCTGGCTGTGGTGAGATGTTAGGGAAGTTGGCTGTAATTGAAAAGACCTTTAATCTAGCAAAATGGTATGGAGATAATGCTCTTTTGGACTGCCTGCTTGCGGCAAGCATTTCAAATGAAAGCTTATCTCCCTTCCCCAGATTCTTCCTCTTTTTAAGTGGTTAGCTCCTGGGCAGACGTGCATGGACACTGAGCACTCTTCAAGCACACAAAAGATTCTTGAGCTAGCTGAAAGTAGCAAAAGCAGAGGTCATCAGATATGAGTTTTGGAGGTCAAAACAACTGCTTACATGGGAAAATTTTATATTGAAAGTTGTCTTTATTTTGAAATGCTAGATGGTTTAATCCAGAGTCTCAAGACTTAACGTTACAGATGTTTAGCTGTTTGGTTTGCTTAACTTCAAAGCAAAAGGGGGCTTATCATATGTCCATTATCATATGTCTGCCCTGCGATGTTGAATTCTTAGAGTCTTAGAATCTTAGAGATAAATTCAAATTAAATGTAGCATTATATGTACTCTGTGTGTGTATGTGTGTGCGTGCGTGCGTGCGTGCGTGCGTGCGTGCGTGTTAAACAGCAGAGCAGAGCATTTCTGTGCCACTGGAATGTTCATGCTACTAAAAATTCAGCATTTTTTTTTATCTCACCTGTGATGGGTTGGTCTCCTGTCCAGGGTGTACCTCGCCTTGGGCCCATAGTCAACTGTGACTGGCTCCAGCTTCCCCGCAACCCAAATTAAATAAGCAGTTTGGACAGTGAATTCTTCATCTTTCTGCATTTGTAAATGTTATATTTTTTCCACAGTGCTCAGTAGGTAGACAGTAAATAAGTACATGGAAAATCAAATATGGGCAACAGCCCGTAATTCCTGTATCACCCATAATTATTAATCCTGTTGAAGAGTTTAGTGCAGCAGTTTTAGAGCAGTTTTCAGTTGAGGCTTACTAGTACACTGAGTCTGTGTCAAAATATTTTTTCGCCCACTTCTGTACTGATCTGTATGAAGCTGTATCACCACCTCCTAAAGCACAGCAGTTCTGCACACATTGCACAGATGGAAGAACATCTTTTACTTACCTTAAAAACTGCATGTGGTGTGAGCAAACTGACACTCTTCATAAAAAAAGAACGTACATGACAGATGTAGCAAATCTGTTAATTCATTTGTTTATTTGCTGCCATACCCAGCATTCATACTCAGAAAATGACAAAACAGACGTTAATTAGGCTGCTTCTACACACCTGATTGTTTAAGCAGGGTTTTGCAGAAATTAAATAAAATGAATGAAATAAATGTTTTAAAAGGAAAAGAGCAAAAACAGGATGACATACTGGTAAATAAGATAAGGCAGATATAATCTAAAATGAAATAAATAGGTAATTATGTGTGTATGTGCTGAATTAGGCTAGATGACTATTAAAACAGCCTTTTAGTTGCTGAGTATATTAGGTCTGCCAGATGGAGATCATGTTCCAGTTTATGACAGTGAAGACCTTTAGCCTTTTGTAGGTTAATTGTCCAGCTCCGTTTTTGTGCACTTGACTAGACACAATACTATCACGTTTTGGTCGTTTACTAAGCGGCTGCCCTTGTAATTATACCTTTCCTGAAGAACTGGAGACTGGAGACAAATCTGTAACATAAGATATCCATTAGGACCATCCCTATTGAAGTGTTGTATATTTTATAATTTATTTATACTCAGTGATCAACATTCACATCTATACTGTAGTTGGACCTTATGTGACAAATTAAACTAGTGTTTAGGTTTTGTGTGTTTATCTGGAGGTCTCATAAGCTAGAGCAGACAAAATAGCTGAACAGAGGGTCACAGGTTCAAGGCCTGGCCCAGTCACCACTTGAGCAAGGTACCTTCTACACGGCTCCCTGGGTGATGTTGATGGCTGCGGTTGCTCCAGCTGTGCAAGTGTGGTAGGTTAAATGAAGAGGTCACATTTTGTTGTGATGAGGTATGCCTGCCACCAAACTAATTATGTATCAGTGATTTTTTGGGGTGATTTTTTAGATTTTTAGCGATAAACTAAACTAAAATAATATAAATAAATAATTATATTATATTATATTATATTATATTGGCAAAATATCAGCTTGTTGAAAGAAATATGTATATTGGCATAACAGATGGAGATATACGGAATGATTGTCTCTGTGGTTATTTACACATTTAGCATGACATTTCCTTTGCATAAATCCTTGCATGAAATGTTTGAATTGAGGATTATGCACTGAAGTCAGCAAATGCTACAACTTTGTGCAGCAGACGTGCATACTGCGTTATGACAGAGCTTAATTGGCCCCCATCGGAGAAGGGCTTTCCCATGACCTCCTGTGTCACTGATGTACTCTGACACTTACTTAGCAGGAGGTCAGTAAAAGTGAATGAAGACCCCCTCCCTGTAAGCAGGTGTCCCCAACTGCTCTCACTCTGCAGTTGGTAGATTATTCATATGTTGGCTTAATACTGAATCATTATATGCTACAGTAAAATGCCAGGAAGGGGTCAAAGAGCCATTTTCTTGGAACCTGCACTCTTGGACACTGGCAACATATAATATGTGGAGATTTATTTTAATTTTATTATTCACATGTAATTGTGATTACATTTCATTTGATTCCACAATCATTTTCATTCCTTTTGTTAATGATTCTGATTTTTTTTTGGGTTGTGACAAAAATGTCAAGAAAGAATTTTCTTTCTAAAAGTAACTTTCAACCATTTTCTCTTCCATTCTTTGAGCTATGAGTAAGGAATCATTAATATTGACTTTCAGAGCATGGCATGAGCGTGACTTCTTGCAGTAACTTTCGATTTTCATACTTTTGAGTAAAAAGTATGGTGCAGAAAAGCATAGACGCCTCTATGCTGACACAAGACCTCGACAGAAATCAGCAAAAAATCCCCCTGCCTGCCACTGCAAAACATGTCTCGTGTCCGGCTTGCTGTGTGGACAGGCGTAGGGTGTGCTAAAGGAATGATGGGTAATGAAGAAGCGATGTGCCGGAGTCGCTGCAGTCGCTCCTCCACTCTGTGAGGCCTCATCATCCTCTACTGGCAGCTGATGTTTTACACAAGAAGCCGTTGCCCTGGTAACAACTCTTCACACCTGATTCTATAATGCCACTTCATTTGCCCCAGCCAATTTAAGAGGTACACTCAGGAGGGACCTAAGAGAATACATAAATATATGCTTTGCATGGAAATGCCAGAGCTGCTCTCATCTCTATTAGCTGTTGCCTCCTTCTAATATAGATTACAGGGAGGCTTTGGATGCTCAGAACCATAGGGAACTGTTACCTCCCTGACCATCACCCCATGGATTTATTTAAAATGCAAAAGGAAATTTGCTCAGAATAACAGTGCATGCGAAAAGCCAGAGAAAGGTCATCCACATAGTTGGAACACCGCCACTCATCAAGAAACACATGAATTATTGTTCAGTCAACCATGTCATGAAGCAGACAAAAGAGAAGCCAAAGTTAATTAATGACACAGCAGGCATGAGTGAAGAGTCAAATAAAGTCAAACCTCACACAGCAGAGTAATCTTTTCAATAAGCAAAGCTGCCACAAGAGACTTAAACTCCGTACACTTGCAAATGTCCCACAAACTGAAGCACACGTTCAGTTTACTTCATATTTCTGGCTGCAAAAACCACTGCTCTTAGAAAAATAAATTTAGGGAGAAAATTATTTATATTTTAAGGCACATAGCATACATTCTACACGTAGCTTGAATAGCAGATTTATTTAACGTGATTAACTGCAGTATTGTTTATGATACTGGTGTTAAAACGCCAGCATCAAACAAACTTGTACCCTCTTTTATAATAAAGCAAATGCATTTATGTTATATTTTATTTTACCAGACAAGGCATTAAGAACAGATTCTTGTTTACAATGACATCACAACACAGTTAAACTTAAATATAAATTATATATCTAAAAATATAATATATATTTATTATATATATATATATATATGAATGCAAGAACATGTGATTTCTTAACTTTCTTTAACTGATAAAACATTTTGAAAAAAGTTTTTTTGCAACACTCATATAAATAGTTTTGATGAAGCTTTATATATTTACAATAGGAGACAGATTTGGGCTGAAGGCCAATCAAGCACGTGTACTCTTTGTCTACAAAGCCACACTGTTTTAGCTTGTGCAGAATGAGGCCTGGTATTGTCTTGTTGAAATAACCTCCTTGGCAGCAGGATAGTCTCTAAAATCCCAAAATACACTTTAGCATTTGTGAAATCTATGCCCTGGCTTTAGGCGCTGATGCCCCTCAGCACTGTGATAGATGTTGGCTTTTGTACTTTTTGCTGATAAAATGGTAGTTTTTATGTTTGGCATAGAGAGCTCAAAGTAAAAATTTCCACTAAACCGAGCTAAAAGGTGGACTCTCAGCACAGTTTTTTAGTCTGTCCGAGCCAGAGAGCTCGGTATAGAACTGAAGTTAGGCTTTCTCACTTAAGTGTCAGGTCACATTTCCTGATGCAGCAGCGGACTCAAGACATTCTCAGCCCATGTGGCTTTATTGATCATTGCAGCTTGGCAGTTTTTATGCAGGGCCTTCTGAGGGCTCAAAGGTTTTCAGCCTTGTTTTACAGGAACTGAGGTTTGTTTGGATTTCCCAAGATTTGCCCAAGATCTTGGATTTAGATCTTGGGCAGGTGACACCACACATTTCAATAAACACTAAACACCAAAACCCTAGATGTCCAGTATAAATAAGATAAATTTCACCTTTACCTTTAATGGCACCTAAAACAAAACATGTGATTTACCTCATAAGTGTGTACTTACATTTGTGGGTGATCTGTTTTTGCTAATTTATGTTATGGAAATGACTATAGAATGTTCATTTGTTGGAACATATAATCATTAACTGTAGCCACTATATCAAAGAAGGAAAAATAATTGATTGTTCAAATATGTTGAGAATAAACTTCCAATTTCCAGTTCATTTACATATATCAGTCATGAAGCTACAGTAACAAAAACATACGGTTTAATTTGACCCTGAAAAGAATGGTTCATGATGAAAATGTCAGGTGCTTATACACAAAACATGTTGCATCAGCACAATTGAAAAAATCTTTTGGGCCATTTCAACTGTATTAGTACAGAAACATAGATAGACTTAATGTAAAACAATAACATTGGCCTTTTAAAATATAGGGGATATATGATTGCATAGTAATAAAAAAACAGGCTAATTTCCTTCCCATGTGTGCTGGCTCTGCCCTGCATTCTGTCCTGGCTGCATGCCCCATGTTTAATCTTATCATCAATGGTGCTTTGCTGTCAGAATCACTTTGTAAACCAAGCAGAGAAACATGCAGTTTAACCTAATTACCCTTCATGCCCTGACTTCCAGTATCCCTCCATGAAACTCCCACTCCTTCTCCTTTCTTCATGTGAGAAGGATCTCTGTCTTTTTATTTACCAAGCTAAAACCCTTTCCACAGGAACAGTTTAAACTGTTTTGGTTCTTTACGTGAATTAATTGTCTTGGAACATGGAACAGATAACAAGTTCAAACATATAGAGGTCCTTCTCAAAAAATTAGCATATTGTGATAAAGTTCATTATTTTCTGCAATGTACTGATAAACATTAGAGTT
>JBBIGC010000033.1:7689541-7718994 GCA_037576955.1 Lepidarchus adonis
GGTTACATTACAAAGTATTGAGGTGAACTTTTGTTATTGACCAAATACTTATTTTCTGCACCATTATACAAATAAATAAATTCTTTAAAAATCATACAATGTGATTTTCTGAATTTTTTCAGATCAGCACTAAATCATTAAGGTTTAGAGTTTGTCACTTGGCAACCCAAAGCTTCAGCTCCATCCACAGGTTTTCTATGGGATTAAAATTCAGAGACTAGCTAGGCCACTCCATGAATTTAATGTGCATCTTCTTGAGCCACTCCTTTTAGCCTTGGCTGTATGGCTTAGGTTATTGTCATGCTGGAAGTCCCATCCATGACCCCATTTTCAGTGTCCTGGCGGTGGGAAGGAGGTTGTCACTCAAGATTTTATGGTACGTGGCCCTGTTTATGCAGTGAAGTTGTTCTGTGCCCTTAGCAGAGAAACACCCCCAAAGCATAATGTGTTCACCTCCATGCTTGACAGTGGGGATAGTGTTCAGTGGTCAAACTTACAAAATCAGCAAGTGGGTCAAATAAAAAAATACCATTATTCTTAGCAAACATTGATGCATTGTTACTTTTTATGCCATAAATTAAACAAAAATGGCAAATAAAAATATTATTATGGCACTGTGAAAAGGTTTGAGCACCCTACATAATCAGTACTTACACCTTCTCACAGCTTGCAAATGCTTTATGAAGTAAAAAGTCTTTTAACTTGGCATTTTCTCTCATTCTTCCTTGCAAAATGCTTCTAGATCTGCTATATTCTATGGTTGTTTTGCATGCACAGCTCTTTTAAGAACTACCCACAAATTTTCAATGATGTTTAAATCAGGGGACTGTGATGGCCCTTGGTGGCTGCAACACAACCCCAAAGCTTGATAGATCTAGCTCCATGCTTAATGGTTGGTAAGGTGTTGTTTTCATGAAATGCTGCTCCACACTTCTGACATTGGATTTTGGAGTCTGCTAAATCTTCCTACAGGATTTTACAGTCAAATGGGGATTTTGATTTGTCCTCCTGACCAGCATTTGAGCAGTTCTCTCTGAGAGTTTTCTAGGTCTTCCAGATTTCATCTTGACCTCCACAGTTCCTCTGAACTGCCATCTGCAAGCTGACAAGGCTTTGCTATCCTCCTGCATTGTGGGCATCAATAACTTTTATTTTTAGAGTCTTACACAGCTTACACAACACAGAGGAACCCATGGTTGTTGAGTGTCCACAAGTGTGTGCACTAGGTTTGAAGAATAAGAGAATTTGTAAAGGTTTGAAATCAGATCTAATGATCTCTGACACCTTGTAAAAAGAATCTGAGACTTTGGAACTCGTTGGGTGCCCAAACCTTTAAACAGTGCCATAATAATGCTTTTATTTTTTATTTTTGTTACATTTATAGCATAAAAAGTAGCTATGCATCAATGTTTGCTGAAAGTATTGCTGTATTTTTTCATGTCCTAGAGATACCTAGTTATCTGTTATTTATCGGCGGGTGTATGTTATGTTATATACCACATAATGTTTGTTACATGTCAAAAGAAATAAGATTAAAGGAGAATTGTACAATTTTTTATATGAAGTACTGTCATGGAAAAATTTCACACATACAGTTTTCAGAATTGGTAACGACAGAGGCTTAGTGCCTGTAAAAGCGAACTCACAGGGCTGTTACACAAAATTGTTAGGAATATGTCAATTGATTGCTGTGACACTGTGTGTGAAAAACTTCTGAACATGTTTCCGTTTTGGCAGTAAAAACATTTTGTCTACCATACAATTAAAGACACAGTATAATTGAAATAGGGTACAAAGTGTATCTGTAATTTATAGAAGGAGAAATCATTTCTAGCATTTAAATAACTCTCAGTAAATGCCATCTATTATTGTCCTTCTCCCACATAATTGAAGAAAAGAGAAGCCAGATGATACACTTAATTTGACAATATAATCATGTATAGAAGGCAATATTTTATGGCTCAAACTATTGCTAAATTCACTCAGGGTTAAATTGGACCAAACAAAACACGTTCATGTTCTTCTGGGTAAATAAAACAGGGCCATATTTTCATGAAGCAGTACATGACATCTTGATATTGAAGCTGTCACACATCTGTTTCTGATTTCTATTGAAAAGTTAGTCGGGTCATTGATCCAGGGCATTTTTAAAGACTGAGGGGCAACTTTATTTCCATGAAGACGTGTCCAGATGTGCAGTTTCCATACAGGTGTAGTCTGACTCACTATGTGCAAAAAAGTAAGGGAGGTAGAACAGAAATAGGGATATGTGGTGAGTGATCAGGATCTTCTCAGCCAATCAGGTTACTCACCTCATACCTTTAAACGTACTGCACCAAGTGCAGTGACTGCAAATACAAATGGCACCGTCAAGGCAGAACTTCACTAATGAGGAGACAGAACGGCTCTCTCACTTTCTCTCTCCTCTCCTCCTTTTGCTCACTGTAATGTATTCCATTACTGTGTATCAGATGAGGAGGAGACAGAACAAATTAAGCAGCCAAAATTGAGTGTGTGCACTGAAAATGGACAATGGAAATAACCCATCTGTCTTAGCTCAGCTCTAGAAGTTCTTGAAGTTGGAGGTTAATAACACCCCTCTTACTCTCTCTTCATGTGCAGCCGGTAAAGTGTGTGTGTGTGTGTGTTGAGTATTTCTGTGCCACTGAAATGTTAAGGGTACTAAAAATATAGCATTTAGTTCATCTTACCTGTGATGAATTGGCTTTCTGTCCAGGGTATACCGCGCCTTTGATAATACAGGCTGGCTGTTCTGAAACAGATGAACCATTACCACAGTCATGGCCAGTGCCTCGGTTTTATTTGTCAAAGCCATTTTCCTTTTTTTCTGCTCCATCCACAAAGGCACTGTTTTGGTTTTACTGTTGTGATGTTAGAACGTATTTGTGCATTTTTTTTCAAAAAGGCTTTATTCAGTCAATGGAGAAATTGGTCACAACACAAAATGTTTTGTTTTGGAGTGTCACAATGTGTATTTAATATATAGCTGAATGTATGCGCTTTTGAACCTGTAATCCTGAAGGCAGGGAAATTAATTTGTTCAATTTAAGTACAAATTTGAAGAAATCACACATATGCAACATTGTATTGGAATTGGCACATTAAATTGCATTGAATGACCTGAATATATGATAATGGGCTTTATAAATAAATTTGCCTTGTCTTACATTGACCAAACTCAGAACAAGAGTTTTACCCAAAACATGCAATCGACCAATTCTGATCATTTTGACGTAAGCTAATATGTGTTGTAATTATTGTTGTGTTGAACTTGAGGCAAGTGAGTGCTTTATCTACACCAAAAGTAAATTTATTTAAGAATCATTAATGCTAAATACCTGTTATCTCTCATCCTTGGTGCATCTTATTACATGTGTGACGTTTAAAAAGGCAGCTGATTAGCTTTTGCCTTTTTGTGCTCATCTGTGTCGGTCAACTTTTGTTATCAAATTATTATTTATATACTGATGTATGAAAGATCTCTTCTGGCTGAAGTTACAGAATTCATTCATTAACATATTATTGTAATCAGAATTTATTTAAAACATTGAGAGTTTTTGAAAATAGCATTGCTATTATTTATGTAAATTAATAAACCCCCCATGTTTCTGTGATGTATCGTTGTCTTGCAATATATTGATTATTGTAGAATCGCTGTATTGTGATATTATATCATGGGCCATGTATTGCATATCGTATCATGATTCCCACCCCTAGTACTGGTAAGTTCTTCACAAAACAATTATATCTCAATATATTGCATATTACAATACGTGTTTCCTGAATATGTAATAAGAGGTGAAATGCAAGATGCTGTGTACAATCTAGGTGGTCGTAATGCATCACATCACATTCTATTAATAATTCAGCAGAAAAAAAATGAGTCAGGACATTATAATTCAGAATTTAATTTCAAATTCATTTTCTATGGTTTTGGCAAATGATCAAACACACTGATATCTCTCTGACACACTGATAAAAAGTGCTCCAGGATGTCATGTGCACTATTCCATCTGGTAGCAACATCACTGAGCAACCCAAAACGTCTCTGATGATTCTTACCCACAGGAAAACAATATTTGAGCTAGAGATCGATATAGTATAAAGTAAAAAATAAATCACAATATAATGCCAAGTCAATTTTTAAATACAGCACTAGTGCATTAGCAGCATACGTTTAATTATCAAAATGGAAAATTCTTTTTTTTTTTTTTGCTTAAAAGTAGCTCTTTAGAAGGGCCAGGAGACATCATGGTGATTCTTTTAAAGTTGCATAGGAGGAATAGCACTTGAGAAAAAGGAGATGTGAAGTACATGAGAGATAAAGGAGGTAAAAGTTTAGCTGATAAAGATACGGTTATTGTCTTGGCAAATCTGAGCACAATGTTGGACTTTACTGATGTAGAAGTTGACAGAACTCATGTCAGATGATTAGAGAACATCCTAGACAACATTGTTTTCAGTTTGAGGCAAGCAGTAGTAAAGAAAGATCCGTATTAATATCAGTGTCTGTATTCTGTATTGGTTAATACTTGAGAATGAGGTGTCAGAAAGGAAGGTATTCGGAATACTTTTCCTATTTAAGTACGTTCATAATATTGTGTATTTTTTTCTATGCAATACAATAATTTGCAATACAATATCTGTAAAGCAGATATTACTGTGGAAATGAAATATTTATGTATAACTCCAAAATGTATAGATTCATTTTTTTACATTATGCCTACCAGGCATCTATTTCATGCCTTTAAAGAATCTCATATGTCTCTCATGTTAAACCGAAAAAGAAAAAAACTAATTTTCTGTTTGATATATGGGTATTTTCTTAATGACTTTGTCTATAAAGCTGAGGGAAATGAGATGACTTTTTTAAGAAGCTGATCACAGGTTATAGGGAAAAAATTATTTGAGTCAAACAAATTTTTATAGGCCTTTAAGGTGCTTGGGTGTATCATTTTGTTTTTTAAAAAATTTATAGAACCAGGCCACATTACCCTGTAGCAGGACATGCTACTGTAATTGATCACCAGTCAGCCACAGAAACAAACGAGTTTGGTCTGTGAACTGGCTAGCTATTGATGGAGTCTGCTTGATATTAAGTTTACTAAATGCTAATTTTGTAAAAGTAACAGTATATGATGAGGAAACTGGAGACTGGGACCTTTTGTTTGTGTGTAAACATCTGTTGGGCCAAATGGCAATTTGTATATTACATGTCGCTCTGACAGCTGCTAGGTACTAACTTAGGAATCCACCCTTATCTTCTGATATTCTTTATTACCTGGCTCTATTTAAGCTATTACCAAAAAACAACAGGATGAAGACAATGACTGTGTTTGCATATACCTCTTAAATGTGTTTAACTAGAAGATTCTATCATTGACAGATAGAAGAGGCTTCAACACCAAAAGCTATTAACCAACACTTGTGGAATGCACAAAGCTACACTTCGTATTGCAATCAGTTCCTCCTAATAAATCCTGTATCTGAGGTCTGTGGTCTGGGAAAATACATTTGAGGGATGTAAGGGCCAATCCTCAGTCTTCAGCTGTGTTCAGGCTAGGCCATATTCTTATGTGTTTCAGATCTGTGATCTGGAATTATGCTTTTCACCACAATTTACCATTTTCTCTGAAAGACTGGAGCAAGATAAGAAAGTCAGTTATAATAAAGTGGTAAACAATATTTAAACAAAGTAAAGTTATTATCCAAGTCAAGTTATTCTGCTTTATTTGACTTTTAACTGTGAGATTTTGAAGAATTTGAGCTAAATTGCTTGTTTTGATGCTGCATAGTTAATGATTAAATTTATATGAATTCAGTACAATACACTAACATGCCGAAGTCACAGTGCTTGCAGTAGAATGCAATTCTCTGGTTAAATATAATGTAAATTGCATTGTTTCATAGACTATTATTGGCAACAACTATTCAACTATTTGGAAACCGATGACTAAAAAACATTTTTGGGCCAAATGCCCTGGTAGTTTGCAGGAATTGAATAGTAGCAGTACTTTGCAGGATTTATACTTTATTTGAGTAATACTGGAATCAAGCACATCGTAATGACTTTGTCTATAAAGCCGAGGGAAATGAGATGACTTTTTTAAGAATCTGCTCACAGGCTATAGGGTAAAAATTATTTGAGTCAAACAAATTTTTATAGGCCTTTAAGGTGCTTGGGTGTATCATTTTGTTTTTTAAAAAATGTATAGAATCAGGCCACATTACCCTGTAGCAAGCACATTTATGCAATTTTAAAGAGAAAGACTTTTTTCTATCATTTTTTTCAGTAATATTTGGATGACTTTGTCATTTGTTTCTGCACCACAAACCACTAAACAATTTAAAAAAACTTTATTTTTTATCTCAATGCTGCTAGTGGGTTCACCTTTTGACTGAAGAAGTGCTGTGTTAGTTCTTCTGTGCTTAAGATATTATATGTAGCTCAACAAACAAAACTATCAGAAGTGCTGTGCTTTAAAATATGATTATCTGATTATCACAATTTCTCAAAAAGTTTTATTTATAAAAACAGTCTGGTTGATAAACCCAGGAGTTAATTGGCACAAAGGAAAGATTTGTTTAGAATTCCCTACAGTTCCACAAAGACTACATGAATGTGGTTCTTCATAAGTTTGGCAAGGAACTATTGTCATCACTGCTGTACTCAGTGCTCAGTGTTGGAAACGAAGATAAGATAGACAATAATATATTTCCATTCTAAAAGAGTAACCTGCTGACACCCCAATGCCAACAAGTCCCAGCAGTGCCATACGCTCTCCACAAGAGTGCCGCTTGTTCACGCTCTGATTGGCAGGGTTTCCCTATGCTTCATTGAAATCAGTAATGATCCATCCAAGATCAAGCCGTTGCCTCCAGGATGCTTCATTTACAAATACAGTGGAATAGAATATTTTTAAATGAGATATCTGAAGATATGTATGCTTGAACTTTTATAATTGGTAGGAACATAACAAAGCTGGTCTAAACAGAAATGACTTATGTCTCGATATAAAAACGAGCTAGTCCTGCAAAGATGTGATGTGGACTGACAAACAGGAGATATAATAGTCGCAGGAAGCTAGAAACACAAAGTAGTTAAAGCATCAGGCACATGGCACAAAGAGAAAACGAGAGATCTCAGGTTACCGACGGTTTATCAGACATCTGTTGATGCAAGCTGCTCTTTCCACTTTAGATGCCAGCTCTTTCTGCACTTCAGACCATGTGAAGAATGAGTTATATTAATTACTTCTTCTTTTTTTTACCACCAACAACAAAAATAATTTAAAAAAAAATACAACAAGAAGGAGAAGAATAATAGTAATAATAATAATAATTATTATTATGGGTCTGCGTCTCTGTTATGCTGCTATTGTGTATTGTACTATAGACATAAAACATTGTTCCATTGTCTGAATATTATACTTAACAAAATAGACCCCTTGAGTATAAAAGTGGACTCTTAGACCCAAGACATTATTTAGATCCCAGAATAAAACATATAATAAGAAATAAGAAATATGAAGGATGAGACATTTACAAAATAGATAGAACAATCTTAAAACTAAGAGTTCGTGGTTGTGCAGTGGAGGGATTGATGGTCTGCTGTAATGTGATCTCTTTGTAAGGATTCTGGCTTAAGCGCTCCTGAACTTGCTGAATATTAGTGATAAAGCTCTTGGGCAGGTCAGATACAGAGATGCTGAACGTTGAGTTATCTCAGTCTGTATTTTCTGCACAGTCAAAGCAAGCGAAGGCTATGAATCAGCAAACTCTCTGTTGTATTTACAGTAGCACGGGAGGTCAATGACTGCTTGCATGTTCATTGTGCTTCACATTGTTGTTATCTGTGATCCACTGCAATGAATATACAGTTCTTTATTTTACCTTCCTAGGATACACAAGTGGATAAATCATTTGTGTGTGCTATTACTGCTGCTTGTTTACATTAGAAACATCCTAGATGCATCACTTCCTGCATTTGCCTTTTCCAAAACATGTCATGCTGCTAGGGAAACTAAGGCGCCAAGTCGGTGGCTCTCCAGGAGAAGCCTGCAGTGCTTGGGTTTGCTTAATAAGCATGAAGGTAATGGTGCGCTAAGCATACCACTAAAAACATAATGGCTGCAGATCCTAACACAGTCTACATGGAAGCCTAGCAATGCTTGTTTGCATTTGAGCCCATTAACATTATCTAACACTAAAAGGTCATTTATGATTTGCCCAAAGTGTAGTAACCCTGGGCTGGTTTGCAGTGTACTTAAAAAATAAGCACATATAAATCAAAACATATCACATCATATATGTCTATCAGATGTTATCTAGCCCAGTTAGGTTTGTTCTTAAAAAATTTAAATATTGACTGAAAACAATATGTAGTTTTTTACTAAATACTGTTATTTAATACAGACATCTTCTCTGTTGATGACAACACATTGTCTTTATATATTTTTTTACATTATGTTTACAATAGAATGACATTTCATGATGAGCGGTTTAATAGAAATGCTATTTAATGCTAAATATACATTCTTTTCTAAGCAACACAAGGTTTTGTTCTGATAGCAACTGCATATTTGTTTATTAACATGTCCTGTCCTTTATTAGTCAAATGCTTGAATGAACATATGTCCAGCACATTGCTGGTTTTAAGGTTATTTGCTCTTTAATGGGCTAAACATAGCATTTTAAATTTAAAAATCAGTTGCCTGTCTAAATAACATGCCTTAAATAAAGGGCATCAGGAGTAACAGGCAGCAAGCTGTTTATCACAAGGATTTGTGCAGAATTACACTACGACATTTTTGTTCTTTGTAGGATCAGCGTTTGATTCCAGTGCAAGTCCTCTCACATTATTGACATAATAAAATCTCAGGGTGGACTGGTTCAAATAAGACTTCTTTATTACACTGTATTGAGCATAGCTATTGTTGGAGAACACTTTTGATATGTCTGTCATGTTCCATTGATGAAAATGTGCATTTACCAACTCCTTATCATTTCTTCTTCTTCTTTCCCCAACAGACGTGAACATTTTGTCATCAAGCACGGCATAATAAACGCTGGGGTGGACTAACACAGTTGGGACTACAGATAGACTACATGTACCATTCTCTTTAGCTTTAAGAAAGACGAATATCACTTTTCATCATGGATTTTGTTATGAAGCAGGCACTGGGAGGTAAGTGTAAAGATGACATGCCCAATAATATAATAGCTTTTGTAACATCCAACTTAAAAACTGCTTTGTTACTCATTTCTTAATGTATGAGGAAACAAAAAACATTATACATCTATTTTTATTGCTTGTATTTCTTGCCCTACAGCAACAGGATAAGACCTCCAGAATTAACAGGATAGATAATGCACAAGCCTCCATATACCACTGGTGTGAATAACAATGTTACCAGTAACGGAATCTTTCTTAGTGGGTATATTTCATGTCTGTGGGACATAACTCTAGTGCATTATCATTAATATATTTTAATTGTTAGTATCCTAATACACCACCTAATAATCAACTATGTATCAAGTATACTGGCTGAAAGAAGTGCTACAGATAACTGAAATAAAATTCCCAAATAGTGGAAAATGTTAGTGTTAAAGTTGCCTTGTTTAGCTGAAAGACTGAGCCTGGGACATTTCAATCATGTTTCAGTGAAATGAAAACGGCTCAATCCTTCGATCACTTCCTGCTGTGTAATCAATTGCCTGATCAGTTGTCTTTAGCAGTCCAGTGAGCTTTTAAGGGTTTGGACACAAGAGAGTAATATATACATACCAATCAGCTTCTTAGAAGCTTGTATTCACTGGCAGGTTACTGCCATTTAAGGAGATAAAATTAATTTTTCTTAACATGAATGTGAAGTTGGTTTATGCCAATATCACATGACCTGCCCCACATTTTCTTAAGAAAAACCTTTTAGACGTAAGAGGTGCACTTCTTTCCAAAAACCAATTACATAATTAGATCAACCAATTGGTAAAAAGTATAATTCATTACATTTTAATAAAAGTTTATGAAGCAAACATTTGGTTGTAAAACATTATTTGGAATGAAATGCAATTCTAAAGCTAATCAGCGCTAGTTTGTTCTTTATTTCCATGTGGAATATAAATCCAATGTTTAAAACTTACTGTTACCCAGTAATTATGCCGATGTACCGTTTTAGTGCAAGGCCTTTTACAATTCCAGCTGTCATCATATAATAAAATTATAACAAAGAATGAACAATGTATCTAGGATATATTCCACAGACCGGGCATGTACCCACAATCACAGAATTGCATTTCAGGGAGGACTGTTGACTGTTATATTGACTGCTTTAACTATGTTGTGATTACAGTCATTTATATGTATGAACTATAGATTTTCTTGATTTCAGAGCACACATTTTGTTCAAAGGTCAATGAGTCCTCAAATCAATTTCCCTGTTCGGTTTCATCAGCTGAATGGCTATATATAATGTATTCCCCACTTGCCACTTGACTCAAACAGGCCAGTATTGGGCAGGTTCTTGAGAGCTATTGTAACTGCATTCTAACCATTTCTGTATTGTGTCTTATTGTGGCACAGATAGACTGGCAATAGAAAACACTTAGCATGAATTACTTAGAGTGGGAATAGCCACAGAGGCCACAATGCAATACAAAAATTCATGCATAATCTCTGCAGCCATATTGGCTACTCTGACTTCCTTTCTTCTTGCTGCTATGAGGCAAGAGAAGGACAATGTGTTGGCCATCTTGTGAACTTCGGTAGCAATGTTATGAGTAGAAAAATGTATAATAAATGTACTTTTAAAATACATTATATATATAAATGTCAATTCAGCTATATATACCACCATACAGACAAATATTGTGATACAGAAGTGTGAACTGTTTTCACCCACATTTTTCTTATTTACTGTCCTGCATGTGTTAAACCTACATTTAGCAAATGTGTTCAAAGGGTTTATACTGAGCTTTTCAACACAGTTCAGTCAGATTCAGGTCAAAGCACCAGCTGCTTAGCTAGTGAGAACAGAGACATTATTACATTAAATTGTAAACTCCATTTTCAGTTCTGTAGCAAAAGCCAGAATGCTTTCTTTGGAAAAAAATCATCCCTTCTCTACTTACAAAGGTCCTATAATAACACAAAATACAAACACTATAAAGGAAAGGATGATATAAAGGATGTCTTATATCAGCAATGATGTTTTTTCCACTCAAACATTTAGGGAGATTTAATGTAGTGTGTAAAAAAGATATTTTACATAAATATAGTACATACAATTTACACCACATTTAAATAATGATTTCTACTACTTTTTACTACTTTACTACTTTTTTTGATACAGGTGTTCAATTGTGCATATCTGTAGAGAAGCATTGGCAAAAGAATGAGATGTCCCAAAGCCATGTGTCAGCTAAAGAGTTGTAAAGCCCCAAGCTTTGGATTGCGGAGCAGTGGAAGTCCATCCAAAATCTTTTTGGATGAGTACGATTAGTGAACTAATCATCCTGCTTCAGTAACTGACTTGGCTAATGCTCTTGTGACTTGATCCAATCAGATCCACATGGTAATCAATGTTTGTAGTGTAAAGCTTTGAGATTTGAGGCTGTTACCACAGCAAAAGAGGAACAAACTCTCGAATAATTCCCTTCATTTCAACAGAAATCTTGAATGATCAGGCATCTACAAACCTTTGGACATGCTGTGCATGTCTTAAAGGCTAAGAAGCAAACACAGCTGGCTAAGTGGGAGAATCCAAAATTGTCTTGTAGAAAATGTGTGTAGGGCAGTAGTCAGTTATCAATTACCTTGTTATAGGATTACTATTACTAATAGAAATAAATCCGTACTGATTAAAATCTGATCTTACACAGGACATTGGTCTCTGGACTTATGTATTTGGTGTATTTCTAGGAGCAAATCTGTCTGCACTTGTGTTCACCTTAATGGTAGAGACGCATGATTTATCCATAAGGTCATTCATTATTCAGAACCCTTCTTCTCATCAAACTACCACATCCTTTACAAATTATTCAAGAGTATATATCATTTCAGCAGCTCTTGTGGAGTCGCCAGCCCAGCCTCTTGCCCTATTACTTGTTCAGTGAACTGAACAAAACCCCTAAATATTAGTGAAATATGAGTTTATTGAGACTAAAATATTACTTATTTAAATTATTTAATTAAATCTGTTTTCATTGAGATTCTCAATAGTTGCATTTATATCTTGTGTGTATATATATATAGAAAAATATATATAAATAGAAAAAGATTTTTCTACCCAATAATACACATTTTTCTTTTTAGATAACATTGTCTGATGCTCTACTGTCAGTGTTGGGTCCTTCGAATGATCCAAACCCCTAACTTCCCTCTGCTCTTCAATCCCCCCTTCGCCTCCCCAGCCCCAAAACTCTCCCAGTCCCAAGCCCCTGATGACACCCCTGCCTGCAGCAAACAGTGCATTAACGTTTGGGCCTATTCCTTTCTGATGATGTGACAAGGGGGCCTTAGTAGGTAATTGCATTATGTAACACATCAGGATCTTTCTGGACAGAGCGACCAAGGGCTTTTCTCAACTGCCCACTTTGGAGTAAGACTACAGATCACAATTATGTCTGTTATCAATTTATCACTTAATTACTACTTGATTTATAAACAAACAATTTTACCATCAGTGCAACAAAGCTGTAGAGGCCACATCTCCCCATCAGTTTTTCTAACTGGTGTAGGTTTTCATCCCCACCCCCACCCCCCACTTCATGATATCATGAGTACAGGATAGACACTGTTTAACATAAATTATATTAATTCTAAAACTCAAAACTCACAATGTTATAAATCCATTCTGAATACAAGATGTTAATGAATGAATTCTGTTCTGTTAAAAGTGACTAATTACAGACAGAGCCACAATTTAATAAATATTTCTTAACTTTACTTCAGCCATAACATATATCTTTCATACATCAGTATATAAATAACATGGGGGGAAACTGAAAGCAGTAACCAGATATTACAGTCAACATAACCAACTATAAAAAAAACAAGAACTATTCAACAGAGAACCTGTAAAACACATTTAGACATAGTGAGTCATCATGTAAAAAATACCAAAAGCAAAAACAAAGTGTTCAAATTCACCAAGCCTATTACATTGACTATGCTGAAGCAATTATCTTCAACTAACTTACCCTTTGGTTAATAAAATAGCTCTCCTTTCTTTTCTTGTCTGCTATTTCTGCACATTTTGTGTTTGGTGCTAATAGAAGTTGATACAGTCACACAGGATCAACAGGAAAATGCTAAAGCCAATCACATTGGCAATGTGTGTTTGGGAGGTGGGCCCTCAAGTACAGTTGAACCATCTGTGAACCTAGTTGCATTATATTAGACATTCATTAAGCGGTATGTATTTGTTTGATTAAAATAATGGATGAGGACATGTCCCCATACAGTTCTATGCCTTTGATTCTTGTAATGTCCTGCACCCTGTCAAAATGACATTGTGTATCATACATATTAAAACACATTATTTGATCTTATTTTCAATGCCATTGCTGACTAATCAACTATGCCTTTCCTTAATAAGGAGCAGATTACTGTCTGACAGTACAACAGCACCTTGCGCATGAATAAACTGATACAAAGTGAACACCAGTTTGGTGTTATCTACTCAAGAGGGTGACAGATAAAAGAGGATTTTACTTTTTTAAAGTCCAAGACTTTTGAACAGATAGTTGCTGCAGTAGAAGCATCGAAGTGACCTATTTTAATACTCCTTTATCAAAGAATACTAAGAAGCTAATTAACATGTTAATTTAGGAAGGCCTAAAGATTTGCATATCAACAAGAATTCTTTTTTTATTATTATTATTATTATTCGCGGATATATGAATATAGCTCCAACCACTTCTGCATGATAAATCATGGGATTTGGTCGCCCATCCATCACCAAAGCCTGTTATTCCTGCAGTGCTTTGATGTAAAGCCATGCAGAATCAGATAGAGAAGGAAAGCTCTTCTTTTGTTATGTTAAGTAATCTCTGTATGTCGTTCAAAATGACTGGAATAAATCAAATGGCCTATATATTTTCTGTAGGCTCACTGAAAGTGTTATTACATTGTTTTTGCAGAAGAATTGATCAAACATCTTTTTAAAGCAAATGACAACTTGCAATTTGCAAATGAAGACTGTACTCCATTCAGTTTAGAATTACGAAGCAATATTAATGACCTTGAGTTCATAAGGAATGTCAAAAAAGATCAAATCCAGTTAGGAGAAAGAGGACAGCTGAGCTGGCTAGTTAATTTTCTATTAGGATTCTTGTCGGGAGGGGGGCTGGTTCTCTGCCGAGGGGGCTAGATCTCAGCTGGGTGTTAATCTGTCAGCCTAAAGGTGTCACACACACACACACACACACACTTGCCAATTAAAGTGTCCACTGGCAGTCTTTTGCCCCTGAATGCCCCGGGAGGCATATGGAAGTAATTAAAACTCAGGTGCAGAAGGAGCATTAACATTCAGGATAGATTTCAAATGCATAGAATTACGTCATATATACCTGTGATTAACAATGTATATTCAGATTTCAAAGACTGTACTCCCTCCCGTTTCTTAAAGTGATATAAAACACAATGATGCAACCAAAAGCAATGTGCAATGACTGCAAGGTGCACTTGATTTGACTCTTTAACTGTCAAACTGTACCTTTGCTAATTAGGTTCAAGTTGAAGAACTAAGTTCTAAACATAGCATTCTGCAAAACATCAAATATTCTGTAGCCCACTGCTGATTACATACACACTATGTCAAAAACTAGGCAGACACCCCTTCTAAATAGTACAGGTACTGTAATCTCCATAGAGAAGTACAACAGAATGAGATGCTTTGGGGTAGAGTGCTGATCTGGCCTCTTTTTTCTGTGAACCTGACACACACATCCATGTGTGTGAATGAATAACTTTTTTAAAAGAAAGATTTTTGGTGGAACCCTTAATTAATTTCTTGAAGTGTACTTCTGGCTCCACCATTTTTTAAGAGTGTAGAGAAAAAAAGATTCTTCAGTTTATTCTGATTTTAAATGTTTTTTAAACTAGCATATTACTTTTGAAATAATTGACTTTATCTGTAACACAATACAAATAATTAATCATAAATTAGCTAATTCCTCATATTGAGTAAGCTAGTTTAGTTACTGAAACACTACCTTCACTACCTTAAAACAGAACTAAGAAAAGCAATGTGTGGTCTAAAGGTTCATTTCTCAAGGGTGGACCTGGAGGAGAAGTGAAACAGATGGTTCTGTAAGAAGTGTGTATCTTTCCGTTGGCCCTGATTTGATTCTTTATTTTGGCTTAGCCACTTACCATTTCACACTGAGCACACCACAGTGTCACACATAATGAAGCACAATAACAGTGCAGTCTTTTCCCAGACAACCACAGGACTCTCAAACCAGTGTAATAAAAGCTAAAAACAAGTTTGGTGAACCATTGTGCTATGTTGGTGTAATAACTACTGAGTAATGTTCTGTATTATTTAAATGTTTGTAGAACCAGACGACAAGGACCAGAGACACAGTCTCATGGGATAGACCCCCTAGCAAATAAATGCTATTGAAATAAATAGATTACATTTATTTAATTTCAAGATTGTGTACAAAAGTGGGGTTTGGTAATAGGCGCAGACGTAGACATAGAATGCGAAATAGTGAACATTTATTTTTACACACATATACAGTGGCCAACAACAATTGACAACATGGGACTGAAACAAAGGGGTATATATACACAGGCACAACTACAGACACCCGATGAAGGGCCAGGACCAACGGGAACACATGACAAGATAAAAAACAAATGACAAGACACGTGACGAGACAGGGATGGCAGGGAAACCATGACGGTTCTATTTAATTTTGCTGTCAAACATTATAAGAAAAAGAAATAAATGCAGGTGTCTGGTTTCTGAGGTAGGTTATCAAAGGGAACATGTATGATTATTGATGACAATAGGGACAATTGACATTCAGTAGCACTAACTGATGCTATTTGTTTCATTTTTGATCGACCATTGTAAAAGAATTCTTTCTGTTTTGTTTTAAAGCCTAGTTAGTTACATAGTTGCTATGAAAATGTAAAATCACAGAAGAAGGAAAAAAAATATATTAAAAAAGTGTATTGAACATATTTGTAAGTAATTCAGAATGATTTCTCTTGATCTGTTCAGTCTGAAATGTTCAAGCAATGTAAAAAGCCAATGGAATTTTCAAAATATTAATTTAAAAATCTAGATCTCATTTTTGGAAAAGTTGGGATATTTTTTAAAATATTTTTGAAATTTCTTTCATCTTTATTTAACTGACAAAAGTCTAAAGAAATAGTTTCATGTTTTCACTGACCAATATAATTATATTTTATAAAAATAAAGAAAACCAGAATTTAATGCCTGTGTCAAAAAGTTGGGACAGAGATATGCTTACCACTGTGCAAAATTACTTTTTAAATCACACATTTAATTGTTTGGGACCAAAGGATACATACTGTTGCAGTTTGGACAGATCTGAACTGCAGTCAGAGTTTATGAAGCCTTGCTGTTGGTTCATACACACATACTCAAGTCACCCATGCAGTAGGCATGGGTGGACACACCCTCCATATCATGACAGATGTTGACATCTGGATGGTCCATTTCAACATCTTTCAAACACATTATGTCTGGTTTTCCTCAAAAACAATATGAAACACGGAATCATTTGACCACAGGATTAGAGATCAGCCTTTGTATGGTGTTAAGTCACCGTGGTTTTAACAGGGGTTTCAGGCTTCGCCCATGGAGTGAGATTTCTCTAGATTCCCTGAATCTTTTTATAATATTATGCACTGTAGATGGTGAAACCTAAATTCTTTGTAATCTTGCACTGAGCATTGAGTTCTTTTTTAATGTATTGACTATTTCTTTATAAAGTTTCAGATTTCTGACTTTTTAAAGTTAATTTTAAGGTAAGAAAGTTAAAAGTTAAAATAAAACCTGATAAACTGGCTTCTGGTCTCCTCCCACAGGGGCCACTAAAGACATGGGGAAGATGTTGGGTGGAGAAGAGGAGAAAGATCCTGATGCCCAGAAGAAGGAAGAGGAGAGGCAGGAAGCATTGAGGCAACAAGAGGAGGAGAGAAAGGCAAAACACGCTCGCATGGAGGCAGAAAGGGAAAAGGTCAGACAGACCATTCGAGATAAGGTAAGCTTCCCCTCATCACCCCACACTCTTAAGAAAAGATTTAGGTTATGTGGACAGCATTTAACTTCCTTTTTTAACAAAGCCAGTCTATCATATTACATTTCTTCTAAGATTTTATATATACTTGATGGTCTCATATACAGATTAGCTAAACATTTATTACAATGATGCTTTTGCTTTTTAGCTGATTGATGTCTACATAATTACATTAACATTACAAAAGTTCAAAGCCTTTTTAGGTTCACAGTTATAAATTATGAGGAATTATGAGACATAATTAGTGATAAATGAAGCCTTCAAGCGAATCCTGTCATTGTGAGTAAAAAACAAACATTGGAGAGTTTCCTTGAAAAAGGGGGAAAGACCCAATAATGCAAGAGCGTAGAACTGTGCGTCCCCACTAATATTTTGCTCCATGAATGTTTAACATAATGTGTCTTGGGTTAAATAGTGCTCACTATCCGAGGACCTTTCTGCCAAACACACATCCCCGATTTTCACTTTTTCAATGACAGTGTTGTAATTCAAACAGAAACACTGTGTATTCGTTAGCATTTACAATGTTCAACAACAGCAGTAATCAAGTGTTTCTTCTTGAATAGCTCATTGTGCTTGTGGTGTGAACCCTTTGTGTTCTATAGTATGGACTGAAGAAGAAAGAGGAGAAGGAGGCTGAGGAGAAAGCAGCTATGGAGCAAGCTTGTGAGGGCTCACTGACCCGCCCTAAAAAGGCCATCCCTGCGGGGTGTGGGGATGATGACGACGAGGACGAGGAGAGCATTTTAGACACCGTTCTGAAATTTCTTCCTGGGCCTCTGCAGGACATGTTTAAAAAGTAACGGACACAAGACTTTGTCTGAGGGCCAGTGGGTGTTTTTTTGGGCGGGGGGTTGGTTGGTTTGTTTTTTGTGGGGTCAGAGGGGAGGAGAGTAGATGTATTTTAGGGTCAGGGATTGTGGGTGTTTTGCCAAACTGTGGAAGGCTTTTCACTGCCTTGACCAAGTTTTAGTTTTCCTTTTTACTGATGAAAAAAATTCATACCCTAACAAGTTTTGGTCGTCTCACTGCCATTCAGGTTCAAATTGTTTCTACTTTAGCAATCTTTGTGTTAGTCAACTTATATGCACAACCATGGTCCTTTTGGTGGGCAAATCGTGGGCCATCTGTGGGCCCTCGCTTTTCAGTGGTCAGGCCTTAATAATAAAGGGAACAATGTCAAGGTATACATTCCATGCAGCTGACAATAATGAACTCTGGCACTGGGACGAGGATTGAGTTTAGCTTGGTCTTTGACGCCCCTCGACACTTGTGACGAGCAGTGAGGGGGATTTACAAGAGCAATTTTAGCATTTTTGCCTTCCAATGTTTTCACAAACATGGATGTTTTTCACTTTCCTTTCCTTTTTTCCTAAAAAACGGACTGCTAATGACTCTCTGTGGGATGCAAAAGGTCCACATGTGTCATGTTTTGAACGGAGTGGTGAACCCCCCACAAAACAATGACGGTTGTGGGGTTTTTGTTGGTGTGTGTGATGCATTGCTCATAACAGACCTGGGAGAGAAGATGATTGTCTCTGATATGCCATTCCAGATGACCTGAATGCTAAAGCCGTATGCAGTCCGGCGGTTCTCAATTCTATGTGAATCTTGTTGTATACTCTTCTGCTCTTTTTTAATAATGGTATTTTATTTTTTATTTGTTATTGTGCATGAGAGAATTTGATCATAACTGCATTAGTCCTGCCAGCAAAAGACTTTAGGAGAGTTTGCACTGCGTTAAAAACACTGCCATGTTTAACAGAAGACTTACTGCCACTTTTTCCCTTACAAATCATTCATTGGGCCAAATTATTTCCACAATTGTACATTTCTCAAATTGCTTAAAACAATATCTACATTATGTGCATTTGTAATTCTCTTGGTCAATGGGAAGCCCAGCCAAAAGGAAGCTAGATGTTCAGAAAAGTAAGCAGTTTTGTTTGAAGCTGTTAACATATCCCCATAGACAATCAACACATAAGCCCTGGTAAACAAATTCCAACACTTTCTTACTAATGTATGAAGACCTAGAAAACAATACTGGGACCACTGACCAAATACAGATTACTGGCAGTTTACTTTCACAGGTTTGATGGTGTTGTTACCTTCAAACAGATCTGTAATTTTTTTAAATAGTCACCTGTTTTCAAGAAAAAGGCTCTTTGCAAGTGCCTTTTCAGGTGCCACTGCTTTGCCTTTGGTTGTTTTTGGTATATCTTAGTCAGGTTTGCTCTCTGTTCTTTGTGCTTTGACCACGCTCAAATTTCCTGACAGTTAACAACTGAAACTGAGGACAATTATTTACCCTTACATCTAGAACCCAATAGACCAAAGAAAAAGTCATATGATTTAATCTTATTTGGACTAGTTTTGCTATTTGCTATAAAGGGACCAGAGTACTTTTCATGTTAGTCTCCAGATAGTGAGATCAAATAAGACAATAAAACCCCAAGTAAATCAAATGACACAGTATTTCGCAATCTAGCTTTCTAAAACGATCATACTTTACTCAAGTATTGATTTCTATGTATAATTACACATTAAGATGTTCTCAGTTTTAAGATGACCTATCTGAAGTTATCTTTCCTGTCAAAGTCTGTACAATCTTGAAACTTTCTAATCTTTGAACTTGTGTGTAATTTCTTTCATGACATATGACTTTATGTAGAGCATGGTAAAAGTCTTGAAAGTCTTAAAAGTTGGCATAGGCAGATGAATGTGGCTTGACATGTGGCAAAGTCTTTCTCTTTTCTTTTTTAATGATTTATTTTACGATAATAGTGAATAATGAATTAAGGACACTTTTGGGGGGGAAGGGTTGGGGGTATTTAATCACCTGTTAAGTGATCTAATTTGAAGTATGAAAAAATACACATCAGGCTAAGAATCCTGGGTTAGTGATGCATGATGGACGTTGTATACTCTCTTTATCTATAAGAGAGTAGTTATTAGTTATAAACTATGTAGATGTAAAAAAGGAAAAAAGAAAAAAATACAATTTGAATATTGGATGCAAACCAATTTAAAGAATTAACCACCATTAAATTGGCATTTAATGCATCAAAATCCATTTAAAAATTAAACGTTAAGGTTAGGAATAGTTTTAGATGAAAATGCACCAGGTGAGTTTTCTATTTCTAATAGGATGATAGTATGATGTGAACCTTTTTTCTAGTGCTGAAAGTTTTTTCACTAGTTTAAAGCCATATTGTTTAGACTGCAATAATTAATGAAAATAATAAATAGGTAATTCATGTTTTAGTCATGCATTTGTTTCCTGTAAAGATGTAGAGTTTGTGGGTCCCATCTACCTAGCTTACGTGTCTTTATTCTCTTCCATCATATATGTGAAGCTGTGTATATACTTCGGTATATACGCAAACTTTCCTAAAAAGTAAATGAATGAAAAAAAATCCATCGTTAACGTCCTCTGTATGTACTGTAAGAGTTTTCTATGTAAGTTTGTCTACGTCTGTGCTCGTTCGTATTGTAAAACATGTTGTCGGTTCATGTACTCTGTTGATGCTGTGGCTGTTTCATGTTCTAATGTTCTAATGTGCACAACTCAAGAGTCTCATCATCTGGAGGTCAGTGCGGTCTGATTGGGCGGTTCCTGAGGACTGCCATGCATGCAGTCATATACCAAAACACTATGTACTAGGTTCTGTGCTTTTTGCTTTTTGCTTTTTCTCATGTCGCTGTCCCTGCAACAGAAGCTGTTCATTAGACTGAGGGTTCAATTTCATTTGTAATGAATCAGTTAAGTTCACTAGAAATTCTGATCTCAGCAAAGATTCTGAACGGCAGGGCTTCTTAAAGAAAAGCAGGTGTTCCTGCATTATGGAGAAAATAAAACATTCCAACCTTCATGTTAAAACATGAATATGTTTATACTGCCAAAGTCAATTCTGTAGCCTTGAAATGTTAAGAAGAACCGCATTCATTACGCATCTCTTCTTGGCTTTACATTTCCAAGTTAAATGACAGAATGTGGACAACACTGCATATTTCATACACCTCACACTATGAGATCTGACACAAGACTTTGCATATTAATCCTATTTGTTAATCGACTTTTTATTCTGTGCAAAGCTCACATCACATGGGTAAAAGGGCTGTCGATCAATCTTTGCTTCTGACTTTTGCAGTAACATTCTGATGTTGACAGACAGGACCAAATTCTTCCCAAATTAAAATATTTTGCCTGTTGAGTTGCTGCTAGCAATATATTTGGCATTCTTTTGCATGGATTAACAGCCTTGATCATGAATATTAAACAGCAAAGACACCCCAGTTCAGATATCAGCGCAAGCAGCCATTTATTCTTATGGTATGTACCCCACACACATCACTTCACATTCAGAACTTTTACAGGTTTCGATGAAAACAAAGTACTGCATGGGGCAGTGGCTCTTTCATTGTTGGACCATTCACCGTTTAGAAAAAAAACATCTGGCCACATTCAAATGCATGGGCGTCTCTTCAGCAATCATGTTTCACATTTCAAGGCAAACACCATAGGATCTGCCTGTGCTAAGGGCTATTATCAGCACATTTCCACTGGGGAAGACATTCTGTGGTGATTTGTTTTTGCTTTCCATAAATCTCCTTCATTTTGCAGAGAAGCAGATTGAGTAAATGAGAACAGGAGGTTGAAACCTGATGGTGTGTTTCTTTCGCTGCAATTGTCCAGTTAAGTTCTCAATACTCCTTATGTACAGTAGAAACACCAAACATTTGTTTGATGTTCTGCACAAAAGAGCAGCCCAACAAAACCCATAAACAGATTAACAGAAATGTCAATTGGGACGGATTAAGGAGACTATTTAACTTCAGGCCACAGCTGGTCTTTTCTTTATTGCTGTTCTCGGTACTCGCACAGAAGAACAGGGTGTGCATAACACCATGTGTCTGGCATTTGAGCACTGGTCAACATGTCCTCTCAGCAAAGAGACATTATACAACCTCAACTCTTCAGCTCCACCAAATATTACACTTTCACATCTGATTGTTATTCTGTAACAACACAACTACAGTACAAACAGTGCTTCTACAATGGAAATCATCTTCAGCCTTGACTAAATAATCTTATTTTGTTTTGGAGCACTGCAGTCTAAACAGCAGCTCTTACTATTCAATTATGAATATTATTTTATTATTTTTTAATTCTTGGGGGAATTTTCTGCCAATATTCAAATATGCTCAAATTACCTAAATTTATTAAAAACAAATGTATTGGCATGCGCCACCACACCAACACTTTCTTTCCATATGTACATTATATATCTATTTTGAGACTAGTTTTAAGAATATTTCACTTGTTTTTGCACATAATACTGGGAAAATAAACATAATTCTCCTAATAGTTGTAATTATATGTTGGCGAATGATTTCAATTGAAACGCTGGATATTTTTATTATCAGTTTCTGTTGACAGGGACTTATATGGTTAAGTTCAATCAGGGAAATACTGTTATTTCTTACTGTAGTTCTGATTAAGAGTTAAACATTGATTTTTCTCAAAGAGGTGTGTTTAAGACTTGGATTCTAAAATCACTTTGGAATGTAATTTCTTGAAAAAGCAATTACAAAATGTGACGTGAGTAGAAAACGTATGTTACTGTTTACTGCTTAATGTTGATTTAGTCAAGCACTTAAGGAAATTACTGGTGACATTAGTAGAATAATGAATTATTCTATTTAAAGCAGAATATGATATAGCTAACCTTTCAACTTTATCATGTCAGACAGGGAATTTTTGATATAACAATACAGAAAAAAAATACATTGTTGTTGTAAGTTCCATCATGCATGGATAAATAACCCGCCCAAGACGCCAGTGTCGGTACTGCTGAAAAAGTTAGATTTCAGTAAATATCACTCATGATATTAATTGTGCCACTTTGCAAAAAATTATGAACTTGTAAAATTTACTTATGAAACAACTACACATTTCATTCCCTAGATTAACATATTTTCTTTAGAAACACGTTCACCCGATTTGATAAAAAACCTGAATAACAGTGGTCCTTGTGGCTGAATGCTGTAGTGTGTTTTACTGACCTGTCTTTATTGTATGTGACTATGATAAAGCTGAAAGGTGCTGACCTATGAAAAAAATGGTGTGTGTGTGTGGAGAATGTACAGTTTGAGCTCAGATGGAATATTTCCTTTATTGCATGTGCACATCTGTCAAACCAAATCACTGTAAAAGTGGTCATAATACAAAACTAAGTTCAACCTAGCATTTTGGAGAGATCATACAAAAATAAAAACAGTTTCTAAACATTTTGTGTTCTATGTGTGAATAGTTTGATTAATTGCAGTATATTTTTTTTTATTATTATTATTTTTTTTTTACCCCATTCTGTTAATTGGCCCAGTTTTACTTTCACATGTTGATGCATTACAGAGACAAAGTTCCCAAATGTACCATTGAATGGCCCATGTGGTTTTGAATGGATTGTTTATATATCACGAAAAACAATGTCTTTACATATACACTGTTCAACCTATAATAGCAGCTTGGAGCTGAGGAAAATGTCAATCCTGTTAATACACGATACAGTAACTAAACCTATGTGATAATCAGCAGTCTGCTGTGAATAAAAGAGTAGATTTAATCTAACATCTTGAATTCTTTAGCCACATAGTTGATTGGTTGTTTAGATTTGTGCAAAGAGAAGCTCAAAAAACACATGGATATTGTGTAGGTCTCCCTCCTGCTGCCAAAAGTGCTCTGGTGCAATCTGCATTCTGACACCTTTTGATTAAAGCCATCATGGAGGCTTTGTGCTACAGTAGCTCTACTGTGGGATTGGAGAAAGGGGTCTAGCTTCACTTACCATGCACATCAATGAACCCATGACCCAGTTCCAGATTTACTAGTTGTCACTTCTGGTAGGTACCAACCTCTGAAAACTGAAAACTGCTCAGAGGATCAGGTGTTTTAGAAATGCTCCCAGTTATCGAACCTTCAAATCCTGTCAATGTTATTCAAATGTTCAAAATTCTGCATTGTGTCCATCCACTGAAACAAACAGAAAAAACTGATTGGTCCCTTTAGGTCCTAGAGACCCATCCACTGTTTCAGGTTATTGAGGCAAGGAACAATGCATTTCAATGCAGTATTTTCTGTATCATTAAGGAGCTTTTCTCATGTCTTAGAGCAAAAGAAACACTTACAGTATATCCACATGTGAAAGGCAGATGTAATTAAATGATGCTCAAGGGACTGGGGAAAAAAGAATAACAGTCTTCACAAATTGAGTGTTTTCTTGATGGGTATGGAAGGACACAAAGGTTACTAGACGGGATTATTAATAAATTGCATGTCAAAAGCAGTTTGTTTCAAAGCGAGCACCATAAATTACAAAGACAGGGTATAAAAGACGAATAGGTAGCTGGTGGGTGTTGAGGTTGAAATGAGAAATGAACAGCTAAACACCTCAGGGACTGAGAGACGCACTGACATTCGCTAACCAACATTTGACCCGTCAGGAGAAAAGAAAGCGACACGTTTTTAGAGCAGAGCTACAAACATAAGGTGATGTGACTGAGCTGTGGGAGATGATAATGTTATTACTTTCAGATGTTATTAAAAAGGGAGTGTTTCTTTTCGTTTGGAGAGTGTTCAAGGACAAGAAAGTTAATTTTGCAGTGTTTGTAGCTAATCTTTTCTTTCTCCAAAAAAGATTTTGCATTTCTGTCAGTCTGTTGGAGTTAAAAGCTTTGAGGCCAGGTTGCATGTCATTTGTACAAATGCTAATTGCCTAATAAATAATGCTTTGGGTCTGGATTCCAAACTGGACAGCACTGCAAACGTATTTACATTTACATCATTACCCCAGTCTCTCCTCTGCCCGTAAATAAGCCTGTATCTGGCTGCCTGGTGCCTAGAAAGCATGCTGATGCGAGATGATCCACTATTTGTTTTCCTCAAGCCAGAGATTCCATTTAGATTAGCAGCAGAAGACCTTTATGAGAAAGATGAATTGTGTTATAGGAGAACAGGCCAAACTACTCAGCCTTATATAACATCATTGCTTATCACAAGAGTCAGATTAGATCCGACCATCAAGAGCTTTTGGCTTTACTATACACACATAGACATCCAGATCAGCCATAACATTAACACCCCTTCTGCCAATACAGCTCTGGTGTACATGGTGTTCTGGCCCCTTCCTCTCAGAGTCAGCATTGAATTTTGAGATCAAATCAGACAGATTAGCCTTCACTACTGACATTCATCAGTGAGCCTTGGGTGCCCCAGACTCTGTCACCGATTCACCAGTTGTCTTTCCTTGGATCATGTTTGGTAGATACTAACTACACCTGGAACACTGCTGCTGTAATTAAATAACTACAGGTAAATCTACACTTTTCTTGGTTGTTCCTTTACCTCATTGATAAGTGTTAATTGTGCCAATTGTCCTAAAATGTCTCCATTTGTAGATCTGGTAGACTGGAGAATTTCTAAAGTCTTTGAAATCACTTTGTAACCTTTTCCAGCTTTATGTAAATCAACAATTCTTGATCGTAGATCCTCTAAAAGCTCTTTTTGGTCGAGGCATGGCTCACATAAGCATATTCTTCTTTTGTGGATAAACTCAAAACGTTTGATTGTTTTTTTAGTCACTAACCTTTAAACAAATAAATTCTTTAAAAAGCATCCAACATGATTTCCTGGATTTATTAAACATTCTGTCTCACAGCTGAAGTGAAGCTATGATGAACATTACAGACTCATCTTTTTAAGTGGGACAACTTGCAGTGGCTGCCAAATACTTTTTACTAGCAATATGAGTTTTAAATTATTCTTTTTAAATAAAGATATAAAAGGCACATGATGACTGTCAATACCCGAGACTTAAATGAAAATCATTTCACAAATGACAAATCAAAGTGCCTTTTGCTGTAGTAATGTCATCATTTTCTAGGAAGAGCCAGAAGCGGTTTCATTTCCACTGTAGAAAATGAAAGATCATGGATCTAATTACCAATAGGACAGAAACACACACACACACACACACCCTTTGCCTTCTACAAATGGGCAGATCAAGATGCACAGGCTCACCCTCTACCAGAACAGAGCTGGACACAGTGACCTTCCTGTTGACCCTGGCAGATATATATCCGATATGGAATAACATGGAAAGCTGAGCAATTGTATTAGAAAGCGAATGACATATGATATCACTCAGAAGGCTCCTAACCTCCAACCCCCAACAGGAACACCAATTTGGAATTCATAAAGTGGAATGGGCTGGGATTGTGTGTTGGTGGAGGGGGGGGGGGGGGTACCCTTTCAGCTACATTTTGTATTGGGTTTCAGTGTGTGGTTACACTCAGATGCCCTTGAATTTCTCCAAGCCATTTTTCTCCCATTTCCAGCATGCACACGGGCAGTATCTAAGCACTGGCCTATATCTGTACATTACATAACTCTGAAAATCTCTGGAATTCAGTATAGCCCCGGTTTCTACAGAGGGACTGTTTTGCCTTTTGGAAATGTTGAGCACATAATGCCTGTATTGGCACCAAGTGTAGAAATATGGGGACACAGTTATTATTTTTCCATGATAAACAGCAAGAAATGCTCCATTCATTGGCCCTAAATAGAGAAGAGAGGAGAATACACAGTGCATTTTCCTTTAAAAAAGATTTCAGAGCACATCATGGCTGCTCTGGCATAACTGTACAAACACACTGGAGAAAGCGGGAGGCACAGCTATTATCTTTCCATGACAAACAGTGAGAAATGTTCCAGACAGTGGAAAGAAATGACAAAAAGGAGAAGGCTCTTCTTATAAAACTGCAGCGTCATGCTTACTCTGGCATCGAGCCTCAAATAAAGGATGTACATGGAGGAACTAAACAGTAAAGGTATGCTCAGCACAGGGGCAGCGTAAAAAAAAGAACCTAGGAGACTTTGCCAAACCCACCTACTATCACCTGGACGGGGGAAGAGATATGGTTCTTGCTAAATTAAATGTAATTAAGGGGAATTCAGTGGGTGCTTGTAACTCCCCACTGGTGTGTAGGAAGTGGCAAAGTGAGACATCCTGGAGCCTGCAGGGCTGAGTCACCAGAGAGAGGGGTGAGGACAGCTGCCACCAGCCAGCCACTCAGCTCCTCATGTGGACATGGAGCGCTCACGCTGGCAAAGTCTGTCACCACCGAAGAAGATTAACAACGCGGCCGTGTCTAATCTCGCTCGCGGATCATTCCCCAGTGACCGGAGGCTGCTCCAAGTCCATGGGCAACACTGTTGTTGACCACGTCTGTGGCGACCCTGTGCCTCTGTGTTGTTTAATACACGGCACGACTCAAAACTCAGCAACTGTTGACCTCAGCATTTAATAACAGGCGACGGCTAGAAGACAGAACACAATGCACTTCCCAAAGTCGGGCGTCCAAGATGTCTTTCTTTCTCCAGACCAGCTGACTAAACCAGCAGACCCACAAACCCATGTGAAAGAATACTGTCAGAATATAGGTCTCAAATAAAACCTTGAAAGTGCAAACAATTATGCAGAGCTTGAAGCCTTTTTCTGTCAGTAGGGTTTCTAGTGCATCAATTAGCCTCATCAGGATCAAGTACTACAGAAGCATATGAAGCTCTAACCGAGGCCCATTATGTATATAGTGCTACATTTCATGCAGAGATCTGGCTTTTGGCTTTTAGTGTCCTCAATCACAAATGGACAGTTGTACATGCAATCATCTGCCATGTTATTCATAGTTATAGCTACTTTACGCAGCCTACAGTACTACTGCCTGTTGACACCATGAGAAGGTTCTGACCTACAGCAGGCATTGCTCCAGTAGGAGGGACTAAGTAGCTTAGTGTTAAAGAGGAATTAGATCAAATGTTCTGCATAATTCAATCATTAAAATGTAATTATGAACAGATTATAAACACTTACATCTGCATTTTTTCACAGTGGTGACGAGGGAAGTGGATGTCTGTAGTATAGAGCTTGAAAAACAACTTTGCAGAAAGAGATCACATGAAATATTTATGATTAGACATTGTTTTACAAATGGCTTAAACATATTAATAGTCATTTATGGTGTAGAGGTATATGCAGGTATGCAGAAAAAAAAAAAAAAAATATATATATATATATATTAAAATATATATATATATTATCATTATAAACACAACACACAGAGAATGCATTTAGCCTATGCATGTTTTATATGAAAAGTAAAATGGCTGTGTGTGTGTTGTAGACATGGCAACCCCTGGTTTCCATCACTGTAAAGAAATATGAGCCAGTTTGATTAATCTCCCTCGAGGTGAGGTGGTGCGAAAATGACTGGCTAAAGATGACATCAACTACTGATATTATTAAAGATTTTTTATTTAATATAAAACCACACAAAGGTTTCTAAGTAGAAAAAAAAAACATGGGAATGTCTGCACTGGAGAAAACTGGTGAACCACACTACAACAGAAATGCTCCACTGTGCCCTCCGGTGGCCAAATGCAATGACAATACAAAGCAGTATTAGATGTTCTGTAAGTCAGAGGTCTAGAAGTGTTCCCTGCCTCAGCGTCAGCTTAACATCAAGCCCTTCCAGAGTTTCATTGAGACAGAAAACTTGTGATCCCAGGACTTGAGTTGAGAACTGTTACTGCAATGGAAACTGAATATATATGAAGAAAAACTGAATATGATCTAAAAGTGGAACATTGTTGGAATTTGTGTTTGGCATACTTGCGGTTTCTATAATAATGTTCACAGCTTTCATAAGGTGGATCTGGACCAGTGCCATGCACCTAAACTGTCAAGTGCTTGTTTTTTCAACGGAGGATCCATCTCATAAAGATTGTAGTAAACAACAAAAAAAATCATAGAAAATAAAAAAACTTACCATACTGTTAATCTGTTACCGGCTTCAGAAAGCAACCAGGTGTTTCAAAAGAAAATAAAGAAACAACACAAAAAAAAATTCCAGTGCTACTAGCTGTATGGATGATCTCTTCCAGCTTTAAGAGAGCAAAGCCACGGCACAGAGACGAGTGAGCAAAGCCAGGGCACAGAGACGAGTGAGGACTGGCAGGGCACAGAGACGAGTGAGGACTGGCAGGGCACAGAGACGAGTGAGGACTGGCAGGGCACAGAGACGAGTGAGGA
>JBBIGC010000033.1:7720424-7731155 GCA_037576955.1 Lepidarchus adonis
ACTGACAGGGCACAGAGACGAGTGAGGACTGACAGGGCACAGAGACGAGTGAGGACTGACACGGCACAGCGTCGAGTGAGGACTGACAGGGCACAGAGACGAGTGAGGACTGACACGGCACAGAGACGAGTGAGGACTGACAGGGCACAGAGACGAGTGAGGACTGACAGGGCACAGAGACGAGTGAGGACTGACACGGCACAGCGTCGAGTGAGGACTGACAGGGCACAGAGACGAGTGAGGACTGACTACAGGAAGCCTAAACACAGATGGTGTGCGGGTTAACAGCAAAGTTCATATCTCCATCAAGATTCATTCGGTAGTCCAAAGAGTTTAACAGTTCCTGCTTCCCTATTACTGTCATACTTTCCTTCCTTATCATCACAGGCGTACGCCAATAACGGCCTCTTAGGGTGCCAGGCCACAGTAAAGGTTGGAGACTCACACTGGACCTCCCAAAGCTTCTCCCCTACAAATAAAAACACCATGACTCTTCGAGAGGAAAAGACTGAAAAGCCTTTCCAATTATATGACATATTATGTTGCTTTTTATATGTTAAAGATCTAAAGAAAGTGTACTCCATTGTTTACCTGTCTCCACCTCAGCAATATCTATGAAGTGATCTTCAGAAGCTGATGCCAACATTTTGCCGTCATGACTGAAACTCAGGGTTCGCACTGGCCAGTCTAGTCTGGAGAACAGGAAATCAGAGTAAACTACACAAGTCTTCAGTTCTTCTCCTGAAAGGCACATTTCTGCTCTAACATTCCTACTAAAAGTGGTAATTAGTACAAAACTGCAACTGATGTACCTTCATCTACACACAGGCATATACACAGGGTTTTAAATAATAAATATCATCTCTTTACCTTGAGAAACAGCGAACACACACCAGCTCTTCAACGTCCCACAGACTTACAAGAGCATCTGCACTTCCAGTTGCAAAATACTTCCCGGTGGGATCAAATTTGATGCAGATGCAGTTGGATGGATGAGCATTAATTGCCTGAATGAGCTTTAGGTCAGGGTAACTGTGAACATAAATAAACCGTAAAGCATGTGAAAAAACACAACTCAAAAAGATCACTCACTGGCTTTGAACAATAATGGAGCAGACACTTGATCATTAAAGTACAGAGTGAAAAAACTGGCTACACACACAATCATGCAAATCCATAAAAACCTTTTTCTCCATTAACTACCAAGTGCTTCAGAATTACCTCAAAATGTTGATGCAACCATTGCCATTTGTCAAGAAGAACATATCGTTATCATTGTTCCAAGAAATCTCGTTGACTTCAAATTTAAATTGCTCTTCAGCACGTGGACGATGAGTCTTGGCGTCAATGAAAGTAACTACATCATCTTTGTTCCCAACAGCAATAGTCTGACCATCAGGACTCCAACATATGTTGATGTTCTCTCCTAAGAACACAGCACATTAGAACATGCATTCTTTACTTATACAACAACTGTGAAACATTAAGGGTGATGGTGTGATAATAAATGTACAGTAACACTAATGTTTTTTTTTACATGCACTGGAAAAAGGTCAACATCACAAATGGGGCATTTTGAAAAACCTTCGTATAATTGCACAGAAGATATTAATTTACATCTGGAAGACATTGATTTTGTGAACCCTATTAAACCGCACTTGTCATTCGGTAGATCCTCTAAATAGCGCATTAAAACAGCTATGAAAGCATTATATTAAGCACAGGATCAGAAAGTGACAGCATAGTGGAATCTTGTAAAACCGAAGCTTCATCTGCACATTTAAAACATCTGTGAAGCTTCCCTGAATAAAATGCTGCATAGTTGATGGAAGAGCGTAAGTGTGGGAAGTTCCTCATATACTGTGCCAAAAGCAGGCCAAGAAAGTAACACAGTGAACTGATGAATTTGGGAAATGAAGGCTATCGTGTCTGGACTGAGAACACAGTTGGTACAGGGTCACAGGCATCTGGTGCTAATCTCACCTTTCGTGCTGACCGAGGCCATGCATTTTGCAATGCGTACATCCCAAATCCGTATGGTCTTGTCCCCTGATGCAGTGACGAAGAGGTCTGGGTTGGTTGGGTGCCAGCACAGCTGGTCTACACTGTCCCCATGACCACGGTAATTATTCTCCTTCACCTGTCGAGGAGGCACAACAGCGAGGAATATGAAATACAGACATAAATCAACGACACGAGACGCTGAGGTGAGTCTTCTCTCATGGTATAAATGCACAGATTAACTAACTGCACGGACGAGGTGAGTAAGTGAGTGAGTGAGCGAGTGAGAATTGGAGTGAGTGTGAGTGAGAGAGAGAGTGAGAGAGAATTGAAGTTAGCCACATCAAGGATGTGAGTGAGTGAGGGAGAATTGGAGTGAGCCACATCGAGGGAGTGAGCACGGGGTCTTACCAGACGGTCTTTTTCGAGTACAAAAACACTGGCTGTTTTGTCAAATGAGCCCGAAGCCAATCTCTTTCCGTCACAGCTCCAGGCGACTGAGTGAACTTTTGCACTGTGTGCGGGAAACTCACGGCTTTTGTTGTTGTTTCTGAAATTCTCCTGCATCTCACGATAATAGCCGGACGCCATGTTTGCAGCTTCTTCGTCTTTTACGGCGCCGGTTGTGTTTACGCAACGCTTGACAATGGCGCCACTTGCAGCACAGGCGTAACGGTGGGAGACACTTTCCCTCATTTATTTCAAATGCAGGACTTCAAATTCAAACTTTATTCTTTATTATAAAATTTAGCTACTGCCAAAGTTTATATTCGGAAGAAATTTGAATCCATTCTAAGCTGTAAAAGTAAAACAATATTTTCAAATATTGCCTGGAAAAGTTTACACAGTGTTTATATGCCATTTGTAAGAGATGAAAGGCTCACAAACTGTGTTCACTATCAGGGCAGGTGGGCAAAACAGACACCAGATTTTTTGCAGACAGGGCACTGGCTATAAACAAATAAGTAATTAAGTTGATTGACAGCATGCCAGGGTGAATTGCATAGGTCTTGAAAAAGAAGATATTGGCTTTTTGAATAAACTTGATGTAATTGTTAATAAAAGCCTTTAAAACGTATGAAATGCTTGTAATTATACTTATACAGAAACAACTGATGAAAAGATCTATAACACTGAAGCAGCAAACTTTGTAAAACCAGTATTTGTACCATTCTCAAAACTTTTGGCCACAACTGTACAGCAAACTGAATAAGAAGCCATTATCAAACTTTCTATTCTTGCAGAAAAGTTTTAACAGGTAAACAATACATCTAAGATGTGGCCTATTGTTCTGAGAAAGTTAGAATTTACAGCCAAGAGTTTGTACCTGCTCACTGTAAAATCTCCCCCTTATTCCCCACAACCTACATTAGCCCCACTGCAAAAACATCAGGCCCCAAATCTTGTTGTGGGCTAAGCAGAAAATTGTGCTAATTTGATTTTCAGTGCACTGTTCTGTCAAAGGCTGGACTGTTAGTCAGAACGATCACATTTCAGAGCCATCTGGGTAGTTTGTCATGTTTATTCAGTACCGTTTAAAAGGTGCAGTGCAGGAGAATAACATGATTTTGAAATAAAAAGGTGCACTCATTTTATTGTAGCTTCAAACACACACACACCCACACACATACATTTTAAGATTACAACAGTCAGTTAACCCCCCAAGTGGGTCCTTAAGCCTGGATGGCAAGCAGGCAGTAAGGAAGTGTATGATATTACAGTAAGGCCAGTAGACATCTCCAAGGTGCTGACTTAAGTCAGTTTGTTTTTTCAGTTGAACCATCTCATAAAGTCTTTAACTTAAACATTAGAGTTTAAATGTGCCATGTACATTAGAATCAGGTCTTAGTGGATAGTAATAAAATCTAAACAGATCACAAGTACCACTGATACAGTACCACCACTTTGTGAAAGCAGTGACCATCTGTACTGTGTTGTGGCTCTTGCACACCAGTACAACTAGCAGATGATATTGCATCATTTGGAGAGGCTGTAAAAAAAAACCTCAGTCCACCTAACTCTACCTCAATATTACAAATGTGAAAGAAAGCAAGTATTCTACGATCCTCGCACAGTGAATTCACTGTAGTGCAAAAAATTTGGGAAACACAGGTGGAAGACATCGGAGGATAACACGTCACTTCTTTAGGGTGTTCACATTTTTAAGGTGTTTAGAATCTGTACAATTATAGATAAGCTAGGAGGCGAGTTGATCTAGGAGGAGGTAGACTGAATAGACCCTCATCTGTCTCCCGCATGGTTCTCATATCAATCAGAGCACTTGCATGGCTTATATTTGCATCTTATGAGGACGGCTCCTCAAATATAACAGCAAAAGTGCCTTGATGTGCAGCACTGTTCTCGCACTGATTCAGGATTGAGTTTTGCATTGTAAACAATGATCTTTAGTGTGTAGTTCCCTTTTTAAACACAGAAAGCAAAGCTGGACAATGTGATGATATTTAGCCTTTTGTTATTGCGATATGAAATTACCGGTCATCAAAAAAATGGTGAATATAAAGATGTTATAGGGTGTTTTCTTGGCCTATTTTGCTAACTTGCCTAAATTTTACAAGCAAGGTTGTAAGGCCTTAATGCCCTCTAGGCACTTCACAGTTACATGAGCTGATGACTAACGTGAGCTTTAGTGGTAGTTAGTCTATTAATGCAAAGGTTTCTTTACTGAATATTGAAAATTGCAACAGCATTATTTCAATACCATGTTCATGGGGCAATATTCTGGGAAGTCCCTGTGTTGCTAGATCTTTTTTTGACAGTATAGTGCATATAATAATAAAGATAATTACAGTCCAACTTTCATGAGATTATTTTAGGCCATATCATCCAGCACCTATGGAAATGATGATTAAAGACAGCAGTTGGGTCGCTCAAATCCAGGACAAATTACTAAAACCCACTATATAGGATTTATACATAGCTACTGAAATGGAGAAAAGACAAATGTTGTTATGGGATGTCCTTAATCAATATCCTGAAAAAGTGAACAGAAAATGGTACATCTGAATGTGAATGTTTCCTTTGGAAAGATACTGTTAGCAATGCACTTCATATGTTGCATTTTACATCTCAGGAGTGTGTCAAAGTTCATTGTGTTCATTCTGGCCGAACCCAGCTTGCAAAATATAATTTACATGAGACCAATGATCATTTTAAAAGAGGAATACAGTGGGTTTCCATTACGTTCTCAAATGCAGGATGCTTCTAAATACTGCAGAGTGGATACGAACCCACACCCGCAGGCAGTTTGTGTACAGAATGCCAAGAACTGAATGCTTTCCAGGTACATGTGTGGAATTTCAAATAAATAAATTGAAAAATCAAAACAGGAATTTGTGCAAATGCTGTTCCTGCTAATGCTGCTGCTGTTAACACTCTGCATCCATGCTGCCATTTGCTATGGTGGGCCCATCTGATGTGGAGCCTAGAGCAGCCTGCAGCTCCTCATTCTGTGTGCGGTGGCTGATCCCATTGGGCTTTTCATTCACTTCTTGCTCTCCATACTTCTGTACTCTGCAACATACCATAAAGATTTCTAAGCCTTAAAACTGCAAATAAAAAGTGACAATGAAATAAAATATATTCATGCATACAGTTTATGTGACAAGATATTTTCATCACATACTTTAGTAGAAAAGACAAGTTTTCTTATTAGATCAGCACTGGATTAATGAGGCTAATGTTGCTAACAGGTAAAGAAAACAGGTAAAGAAAACATATTGCTGTTAGTTATATTGTGCATGCCTACATCTTCACTTGCCTCTAACCATGTTTAACTGTTAAGTAATCTCAGACAGACTTGTTAAATGTGTTTTCTGACACTATGAGCTGATTTACTGGACTTGGATTAAGCCTGTTCCATACTATTACTATGCCAATAGTCTAGGATTGGATTTAATATGGCTTTGGGGAAATGCTATGACATACTATTTAGCTGGAATTTTATCAGTATTTTTATATTGATCCTACTGTACTATTGATCTATTTGATAGATAAAAGAATGCCATACAGTGTCAAAAACTACACATGCAAGCCTAAATTGATTTACTTAACTCCCAAAGGACTAAAGTGAGTGTGTTATGCCTTAAAAATGCGGTTTGCATGATAATAAATAGGTGGATATAAGCTTCTGCTACTTGTAAAACTGAGGTTAAATTAATGTTGTTCTATTTAATGCTGAATGTGGAAATTGCTTTACCGGATGAAGGAGCTGTTGGTGACCATTTCAGAAGGCCTTTTCTCTGAGAGAGACCTATGGACAGCAGTTCTTTGTTTGGATCCGCTAGGCTCTGTGCCCGAGTCTGAACTCCTGCGGGTCATTGCCTGTTCTTTGCCTGAGTCTGAGCTGCACCTGGAGCCAGCCTCACTGCCTGAGAGGGAACTGCTGCCCAACCCATCTGTGTCTTTACCCGAATCAGAACTGTGCCGACCATTCAGGCTATCAGATGAAGACACCTTGCTGATCTGACCGTCCATCTCTTCTGAAGAACAAAGCATTACAACAGCTCAAATAGTTTGGCTAAATGTTAATGTGAATGTTCAGCTGACTGAAGGCAAAAAAATGCTAACAGCATAACTGTACTAAACAATATGGTTAAATAATATAGATACTAGATGCTGTAGCATAAGGCTTGTCTGAATTAACTTTACAGAGACATGGGAATCAAGACTTGTCATGAAATCTAAGCTTAGATTTACAACAACTGAAGTGACATATTTTAAGTATAACAAACATACAGCCCTCATCATACCCAAAGGTCATTACAAAGAGTAGAGTTTGCCCCTAGTGGATATAGCAGAATGACAGCATACTGAAACCAAATCATATTATATTCATAGAAACAAACATCATGATGAAGCTGTCTACAAAAGGTTAAATACCTTGAGACAAATGACATGTTTTGTTGATTATGTTGTAAAAACGCATACATACCCTCTACAAGGAACAAAGAATGTGGCATAACCTTTGCACAAGCCACATATCATGGTTTATTAATTTCCAAATATGTTAGAGACAACAAACAAACATGAATTCAAATTTGCAGTTTTCTGTCATCTGTAGAGGATGTGCTTTTACACTGACTTCAAATCAACAGAAAATTAACCAAGATCATGTAAACTTTTGAACTTGAACATATACTGTAAATATTTGAACAAACAAGATTTAACATGAGCTGTGCTCTGCCTTCCATCATATACAGTGCAGTGCTTTGTTGTGCTAAAATGATTTTTGTCAGTGGTCTGACCTGCAGCAGGATCACAGGCCTGCTTGCGCCTCCTTCTCAGAATCACTTCCAGTTCAGTGTCCTTTTTAACAGGCATAGTTTCCTGAAATCCACGACTGGGACTCTTTTTCACCGTTTCCTGAAAAGCCAAGAGAAATTCATTTCACACACCTCCTTGGGTACTGTGACACAACATCATCACTAAGGGTGCAACAATTAATCGATCTGTATCAATGCATTGACCAAAATGATGCACGACAGTATCAATCTGACACATTTTTTCACTGAGAAGCTGTTTTTTTTTATGGCTACTTAACTGTATTTGACCTTTTGGAATAAAATGTTCAAACAATCTGTTTGCAAGTGAGAGTTGATTGTGTGAAATGTCATATGTATTGTTGACTGCATCCCCCAATATTGAAAAAAATAATAATAATCACATAGCTGCAAATGTTTAGGTATCAAAAATCATACATTTTTGACTAAAATAATCTATGTAGAACCAAATGATTTATAGCCATAATGCTAATGTTAATATCTCCAAGACGTTTAGTCCACAGATTAATTAGGTGAATTACCAGAATGCCTTTCAGTTCCTCCATTGCGCTTTCCTGTGGTTTCTCTTCAGCAGCTGGATTCTGAGGCTGAAAGGAAGGATAGTACAAATTATGCTGTAGTAAACATTTCTGCCATTTAAAATCATCACAATGTGTAAAAAGTAGCATAAAGGGTCCTTGGCTAGTTCAACATGTTTATATTGTTACACTTGGATGGAATATCTGGCACTGAAATAGAGTGCAGATGGTAGCTATTAAAATCCTGACCATTGGTCCGAGCTATTGATTTTAACTCCTACAGCCCCAGTGAGTCAGAGTGTTGTCATGGTGGCTCAGTTAATCAATGCTTTAAACACAGTCATTGTACTCTCTCTCTATGAGATGTACACATACAACAGTACTTTAATAACTAGACCATTCCTTAGGGAGAATGACCAAAGAGCCAGTGGTATTTTCTCTACTAAATTGTTTAACTTTAAGCTCATAACCCTGATTTACATGCATACATATGTTATTTCATGATTACTGCATTAAACGTAGTCTGTGATCTGATCAATTTAATAATATTGTAGCAGACTTACCTTCGGGACAAATCTCTGCGTAAGACAGAAGTAATGCAGAAGGTCACATGCAATGCAGAACAGATATTACATTATGAATAATGTGTTAGAGCATAAATCATTAAAGATATGATGCTTTCAGGAATAACAAAAACATTTTGTAATTAGATATTAAAACTGGCAAAACTTATTTTCGTATCAGCAATTTACAATAAGGACCATTAAATCAATAAATACAATGTATTATTTATTTCTTCACTTTTTGTACATGTGAGTATTCACAACTGATATTAAAAACACGGATATGTACCTCGTGTTTATACACAGCAGTGCGTAATGACGTGAGTGTGACAGGCTACACAGAAATTAGCAACAATGTCAGTTCAATGTTGAAGACAGTTTCAAGCCATTTTTGAAAGTAAATTTATTTATTTAACTCTATCTATCTATCTATCTATCTATCTATCTATCTATCTATCTATCTATCTATCTATCTATCTATCTATCTATCTATCTGCTAGGAAATGTTCCAGCAGACTAACGAATTCACAGTTGAAACAATGCAGCAATGCTGGGTTTGTGTGATAGGTCAATGTTCTGCATTAGCTTGGAGCTCACAGCATTAAAAGGCATGAAAACATCATCAAAATTATGAGCTCCAGCAACCATGGACCAGTGAAGCCAGAAATTGTTCTAGATACACTGAATGTTATGGTAATATATTTGTGGTTTTAAATGATGAAACATCAATATTTCTTAATTATTTTGCCACCATTTTTATTGATTTCTGAAAATTGCTCATTTTTCCAGCCCTAATAACAATGCTCACTATGTCTCACTCCTAGTTCATGGTATATGTATTTCAAACATTCAAATAATACCACATTTCGATTTCTAAAAGAGTAAAACGGGACATCATGACGTAAATTAAAATGCTACTGTTGTGTGTACAACTTAGTTTTGCATTAAGAAAAAAGTATATCACAATTGTGCAATGTTTTTGACATAGATGACAATGAAATAGAAAAAGTCAGAAAGATATATATATATACATATAAAAATGACAGAAATAACTTGATTGTTAATGGCAAAAAAACAAAAACAAAATTAAACATGAAATAAAAGATTAAATCATACTAAGCGTCACCTTTGTGTCCTGCCCTTTTACTGGCCTGAGCACCACCCCATGTTTGATCCTTTCCATCATTTCATTGACAGCCTTCACTTTGACATCATCCACACCTTCATTCACTGCAGAGATAGGAGACAGTGTTTGTCAGGTACAGTCAAAACAGAATGCAGGCAAGGGCAAAGGCTAGAGGGTCATCATGAAGCCAAAGGCAACGTCACCTGGAGCCTGCTCTAGCTTTGGTGAGCCTTTTCCACCCTTAGAAGACTTCCTCATGATTGCGATTAGGGAGCTGTTTAGACAAGGAAAAAAGAATAATGAGGGATGTCGTAACAGTAAATTCATGTCTACAATAAAACCACTGCAGTACATGCACATTTAATTATTAACATTACAGCTTTTTTCAAAACCATTAAGAATCATAAATGTTAAAGCCATTAAAACATTTTCTCTGACGACAGAGGCTGAGAGCAGCGACAAACAGTCTGTGTGGCATGGATTTGGTGCAATAAGTAGAGCAGTACCTGAGGGGGTTGCAGCGAGATGGAGGGGGTGGGGGTGGAGGAGGTGGAGGGGGTGGAGGAGGGGGTGGAGGCTGGGGAGGAGGTGCCGGGGGAGGTGCAGTCCCAGGAGATGGACTTGATACTGAAACGCAGCTCTTCTCAGACTCCTGCAGCTCTTTCACTGTGGAAACAGAAATGATTTTGCAGTTATGGTTTCCAAGCTCGTAGCAGTGTTTCAAATGCTTCTGAATTCTCAGGCATGGGTTGTTCGAGTCTTTTCAAGGTGGAGACAGTTTACCTGCAGTTGATTCATATGGGATACCATATCTGTGTATTTTTTCAAATGATGATATATGAGTATAAGTTGATAACTCTGATGGACACGTCAGAATTAACTTACAGTAACACATTTTGTTATTGCCATAATTACATCCAAAATCTGCCCTAAAACAGACATTAAAAGATGTCACACTACAGTGACAGATTGTACAGAAAATGTCTAGAGAAGCTGATGCATCAGCTTAAAATAATATTAACTTGGCAAACTGAAGATAAATTAATTGGTTACAATAAGTCTTTTCAACCCTGCAGTTCCTCTCTATAGATTGTATATTTCATATACTGTAAAAGGTGTACTTCACACACATTGTGTACATTTGTATATTATTGTGATTGTGATTGTGATTCGTGTTTTCCGATCATTGTGAATACCACTGCACACAGTGCACCACAACGAAA
>JBBIGC010000033.1:7731255-7755707 GCA_037576955.1 Lepidarchus adonis
TGCCCGGGCTGGGACTTGAACCTGCAACCTTCAGATTTCAGGGGCAAAGTCCTAACCACTAGGCCACCACTGCCCTATTATGTGTCATATATTGCCTTTTATGTCCCGTTTTGTGACATAGGTCTTATTTGTTTAAGTACTAAGGAGACACAATTGGAAAGAAACAAATTCCTTGTGTGTGCTAACATACTCGGCCATGTAAACTGATTCTGAAGTGTGAATTCTGAAGTTTTGTTACCAGCCCTAGAATAATACAGAATACCCAGTTAAGTACAAGGGAACATGAGTGTCAATAAAAATGTCCCAGTTTAAGCATAGACACTGGAAGCTAAGAGACATTCCAGTGACATATTAAGCACAATTATTGACACACCATACTATTTACAAGATTATTGTATCATTTCCCCCAAGTCTCTATCAAAATGTACTACCTTTGGCCTGTGTAATATTTTGTTTCTGTTACTATGCACCAGTTTGTGATCTATTTGTCACAATCTATCACCTTTTTTCTGCAATGTCTACTTACTCATTGACCAAAAACTGAAGGATCTTCCATAATACATAATATTTTAAATTCTGAAATATTACAGAAACAATATATGTTCTAATATATTGCACCATTACACTCAAGACAGAGAGAGGAAGCAGGGCTTTGGTGAGTCTGTGTGTAGCCTGTGTGCAGACAACATCATCTTGTTAATCACTTCAACTATAGGTTCTCCTTATGTCCTCCCACTAATCCAGCTGTATTCTCAAATTTTCTTAAAAAGTCTTCCTTTCTGAATTTAGAACACATAACCAACACCAACATTTGAAATGACACTGAAACTGGAGGCAGTTTTGCATGAGCTAAAAGCGCCTACCTCTGTATTCCAAGTTAGTGCACTTCTTCACCTCCTCCTGCAGGCGCTCCTCTGTGTCTTTTCTCTCTTCCTCCAGCAACTCCAGCTGTTTCTGCAGCTGTGCCAGCTGCTTCCGCAAGGCACACTGATCCAGCTCAGCCTCCAAAGCTTTCACCTACAGGGAGAAAAAGGGATGAGCATTTAATAAGTGTGAATAGATTTTACAGGCTCAGCATTTCCATACCAGAACAATTTGTAAATGTAAATTAAATGATGACATCAACCAGTGCAAAATACAATACAGTGAAGCAAACCCACCAACCCATCAATACTTAAATGCAACTACAAGACAGTGTATTAATACTTTACTCAAAGCTACTACAAAATGTCTTGACAACTGACACAAACTGTATTAAACCAACATTTATTTAAAAAATAAATAATAAAGTTTACTTTTGTAAATGTTTCCATCACTTCACCTCAGAAAATGTTATGACTGATGTTTGTTGCAACAAACCTTTGTAAATGTTTAAATGGGTTTGTCAGTTGTCATGAAAGGTTTTTAAACATCTCAATATTGGTATTCAGTTTCTATTAACTGAAAGGCAACAGAAAATACGTTGACACATGAGCAGTTCAGTCAGTGAGTTCTGAAAGTTCACTTTGAGTTCAGAGCAATCAAATTGCAAAGTTCACAGTCACAACACTCAAGAGTTTGGCAGCATACATGATGGATTTCCCCTTCTAACTGGCACATTGGAAATTGTATTTCAATAATGCACTATATTGAGTTTTGAATGTTGTCCAATTTTTGCTAAGTATCTGCAGATCTGTTCATGGATTGATGACCCACCAGCTCAGCTCCAAGCACTTCTGTAGGTAGAGTTGCAGTCTAAGTTACTCTCACCATTGTGGTCCTGAATCAATACTGTCCTTTTTTCAAACCGCTTGGTTATCAGCTCCATCTTATGTGTGAAAATGCTTTACTAGAAAGTCAGCTTACATCTGGAAATTCTGGAGTGTGTCTGGAAGTTCTCCATAAACTTGAAAGCTGTGAAGCCCTCAGACTTTTCCGCTGATGTTTTGGGGTTTGTAATTAACGTAGTGCAGTTGTGGAGGCATCACCAGCCTCCTTTTCTATCCACATCCTCTCGCAGAGCAGCCTTTGTCCAATCCTCCATAATAGAATAACACTACTGTACTGCTGGCCTAACCACACCCCTAACAGATCCACAAGACTTCCTGCTTCACAGAAGCAGAGATTTCTCTCTTTTTCCCCAAATGTCATCAAATATTTATCATAATACATACAATACATTCCACAGACATTATGTAACTATAATATTAAAATGAAAATGAGTACATGTGAGTACATTGGGTACACAGGGATTGTATCTACCTTCTCTTGGTGCTGCAGTCGTTCCTGTTCCAGTGTTTTGGTAACATTAGCCACATCCTCCAGAGCCCTGAGCAGCTGAATACTGGGGTCTGTCTGCTGCAGGAGAATCATGCTCTTTCTGTTTGTCTCTTTTTGCTTCACCAGCATCTTAAAGAGAAAAAAGACTTTCTCTAAACATGTTCCTGCTACTCCAAAAACATATCACCCAAATGTAAAGAAATACTGGTTTGTTTGGTTCCACACGATCAAGTAATTTTTATAATTCTCTGCATTTTAGCTGCAAAGAGATTTTAAGGTAATATGCTATTAAATAATTAAATGGCTCTTTGCATAGAGTTACAGGTTGTATTTCTTGAGGTAGCAAGGGACTGTGTTAAGTAACATTATTTTTCTGAAGTACTTAAGTGTCCATGTATATATATTTATCACTACAGCATGGTAGTTACTCATACAATGCCTTCTGAGGGCTTGAAGGTCACGCTCATTTTAACCTTGCCTTGCATAGACTGAGTCTTCTCCAGTTAATGTAGGTATAATGCACTGTAGATAATAGAAGACCTTGTTATCTTGCACTGAGAAATGTTCTTTTTGTACTGACTGACAATTCTCATTGAAATATCACTCGAAGTTTGACACAAAAAAATGAGCCATAATTCATCTCGCTTGCAAGGACTGAGACTATAGTATGTTACCATTATACAGAACCAAGACATTCTTACCTAATACCAATTCCCCTGCATATTCTGGATTGTTTCAAAATGTTGTAACTTAAAACATTCTATATATTCTTCACTTTAAATTCAAAATGCTTATATTTATTAAATCCAATGAAGTTGCCAAAACATTAAAAACCATTCCTTTGTTTTTTTGTCAGCTAAATAGAAGAGAAATGATAAATTACACATTTTAGTTTATTTATATTATACAAATGGTCTTTTTCAGGAAATTAGTAAAAGAAATACAAATTTAACTAATTTGCGAGTAATAGAGTAATATGCAATTGTTAGTTAAACAAAACAGTAACCATTGTCAACAAAAAATGTGATTCAGGAGTCAGTTTAAAGATACTTCGAAAAAAAAGAGTATGTATTAGACCACTAATTGCTATGGTATCAGTGATGTACAAAACACTTTAATGCAAATATATGGGGTGATTCAGCTATATTTTAATTTTTTAATGTTTTTCGATCAATTACAACTATAGTAGTATTAAAAATAGATGTACTTGAAAAAAAAACAACCCCAGAAAAAGAATAGATTTTATAATGCACTGAATCATTTCCTAAACAATTGTAATTAAACGAATTGTTCTGAGGTAATGTTCTCCTATGAGGTTGCATGATCACTGTACTCATGTCATACCTCATGTGCATAGGTCTCTGCTTTCTGCCTCAGGCGTTGCTCCAGATCCAGCTGATCCTTTAGCCCCTCATATTCATGAGCAGCCATCATGGACACTGAACAGAGACACACATTCTCAATACAACATTTAGCCTTTAGGAGAAGAATAAACACGGTGAGTGAGGGTTTTATGGAGAGGGTGTCAAAAGGAGAACATCTCCCCAGACACAGCTCAGGGAATTCCTGGTTCATCTACTACTGCTAATTTCATCATGGCATTTTAATGGTGGAAGAGGAAGAGGAAATGATTCTCTTCCACATGCCAGATGTATAACATTTAAGCCAAGATGATGTAATTCACAGACAGCTGCATGAATGAGACTCCACAGAAGAAAAAAGTAGATTGCATATCAAAACTTCATTAGACGGATATAAAGATTAGCCACTATATTTCAAAACCAAATGGAAGCATTGCCACACACACACCTCTGTTGAACCTCTTGATGGTCTTGTTTTGCTGCTCAATTGTTTTTTGAAGCTCCTTCATCTCTGCTTGCTCTTTCCCAGTCTATAAAGCAGTAAAAGAAGAAAAATATAAAAGATAAAGAATAAAAAAGACTGTTACTGTAACATTCCCAACACTTATTATGAGGCGTCTTTACCAACTCATTAATTAATGAAAAGGTTCATAAAGTGCATACTGTACATTGTCTCCTATTCACAGCTGGGAAAAGCATGAGTGGGCTCTTTGTCATAGAGTGATAGAAACACAACTCTAGTGTCACTTACAAGTGCTGTCAACTCGTCAATCTGTCTCTGCTGCTCCTGTAACTGACAGGCAAACTGCTTCTTTTCCTCCAGCAAATTGTTCACTGTTTCCTGAAGATCTATGGGAAAAAACAGTAGAGCTTTACATTTAAATCAGTGGTTGTATCTTTTTTGTGATTTTATATGCAGTGTGCAGATCCTTTTCAACTTACTACTAGTCTTTCAGACAGCTTACTGTGGTTAATTGTAGAAATAAAAAAATGGAACTGATCAACTTGAACTAGAAAAGGTGATTTTTATGACAATCATTCTAATTTTGGCTGCATATGTGACTGAACTCTTGACTGAAAAAATTACTTTTATAGCAAAACAACGGTCAAATGTCAGCGGAAATAAACCGACAACCCCCACTATGGATGACTGATTATTATTCTAAAGAAATCATTTGAAATATTAAGTCAGCATTTGCCTAAAAGACAGTGTACCTTTGACCTGTCGTTGGTACTGGGCATAAGGATCTGGGCTGTTGTCCTGTGGCTCAGCCTCCTCCTCCAGGGATATGCAGTCTGAAATACTGGGCAGCAGCTCATCCAGACATGGCCGCGATGACAGGCTTAGATACTTCAGCTTCCTGTTCTCACAGTTCAGCTGAGGGTGTGCAGAATAACATTACACACTTAGCAATTCCAGAAACTAACAACATGATAACTCTTTGGGTATCAAGTGGTGTTTATAGTATAGACAGGCTTTTATATCTTCAGAAATTAGGTTACCAATTTTTAGGATTTATTTTTCATGATGAAGTCTGGCTGTTTTACCTTGGTAGCCAGCGCCTCAGCATTCTCTCGACATGACTTCTCAATCTCCAGCTGCGTCTGCAGTATGCTCACCTCCTCAATCACCATTTGGGAAACTAGATGAAACAATAGAACTGGTAAAGAAAACGGACCTTCTCTGAACCTGATACGTTAATTTTTTTTTGCTTTTCTTTGACTGAACTTTATAAATTGAAGTCTAAGGCCATCCTTTATTTTTACTTCTACAGAAGCAGAAACCACCAATAAGATTAAGTGTTATGTGTTTACAATGGCTGGCCTCTCAAAAAATGTGATAGAACTAATACTGTGGCTGTCACTGATCTCTACTATGGTAACTCTACACTCCACACTGGCCTCACAAGGCAGGATCAGGTGTCATAGCAATGCAAGGCCAGTTTATGTTCAAGCTCCTGCTCAGCAGGGTTCCACTCTTGCTCTAGTCAACCCTACTGCACTAAGCTTCCCATTGATGCTTTTGCCCTCAAACTACACGGATGCTTTAACACTTAGAGGTGTGGATATCAAAACATGTCATAATTACAGTCACTTTTCAATTTCAGCTCTACTGTTTTACAGGTTCAGTGTAACTTTGCTTTTGCTGTGAGATATTGACCACAATATGACAAAAATGTAAACAATGAAATTTCTTTGTTCTGCAAAACAAGACTACGCAGATACTATTAACTTTCCATCAAGTTCCAATCATAATAAAATGTCTTCTCTTCCAAATACAAACACTAATGTTTTAAAGAATAAACCCACAATTTTAAAATCCACATATTTGACAGAATCTAAAGCAGCGGTATTCAGCTTGAGCTCTTATCCCAGCATTTATACTCTGTAGCACATCCTCTTTCTTTGGGGATCATATTCATATGGATTTATTTTTTTCTTTACATTTATGAACAGTTCTATCATTTTCAGTTGTTATCTTAACCATTGGTTCTCAAGACGCCTCAGACTGTCTAAATGTTTGCTCAAACCTGACCCACTATGCAAATGGATGAAGCAAAATATGTGGACTGTCTAGTGGGACCTAGGAACCAATGGTTAAGGTAACAACTGAAAATGATAGAACTGTTCATAAATGTAAACATAAATAAATAAATCCATATAAATACGACCCCCAAAGAAGGAGTATGTGCTACAGAGCATAAATGCTGAGACAAAGCTCTGAAGCTCTGGTCAGGGAGTTGATTTTCTGGTCAATGAATGACTATGGTTCCACTTTCTATGAGAGTGAATGAAGATGAAAGAAGCTCTAAGTCATCAGTTTCTTCACAAAGCAGCTGCTGAATAATGCATGATGGATGCTCTTCTCAACATGCAGCCAGTCTGGAATACATCATCAGCCTGCTTGGAGGCCTGGCTGCTGAATACATTTCCTCATTTTCTCATCCTGTTGGCAAGCATTTTTCACACATCTTTTGATACAGCAAATCTCCACATCATGAGACTAGAAGGCATATCCCTCTTTAAAGCACTTGCAAAAATGTTTGAACCATGCAGAAACACACATAAATTTAAGACTCCTTCAAAAAGAAAAAGACAGTGTGTTTAACACATTAAAATATACAATGTAAATACAGCATACACTTTATTTAAATATCAAAAGTAGATGTGACACTATCCACAACTCCACAGTAGCGAATAAAATGATGTTCTCCTGTAACTATATTATCTTCAATGAAATATGCAGTGTGCACAACTGCACTGCACCACAAAAATGCTTGTGCTGCTCATGCAGAGAGAGCAAAATAGCCATTTTCTAGAGAAGATAAGTGGAAGCTGAAGCTCATTTCAGCACAGTTGCCAGTAGACAGTCGACTGGCAAAGCAATAGCCTGATAAGACATTATACTTGAAAGCCATTAGTAAAGTAGCAAACTCTAGGGGAAAAAAGCATTTTCTACAGATTGTCTGACCTCATTCAATTTCTGCAACTCATTTGTGTGTGCTCTCAACTATTGAACACAACTGGATAGTCTGATGGGATACCATGGCTTCAGCTGTCCCCTTTGCAACCACAGTCACTCTGCATTGAAATGAACCATAAAACATAGTGGTCTTAATACAAGCTGATGTTTTCTTAACTCAACACCTTAAAAACTTAAAGACTACAGTTAAAAACGAATGAGCTATAGTGTAAACTAACTTAATCTTACATTGCAGAAGAGTGTTACAGAAGTGTGGACCTGCTATATGGTTTGTTCCCATTTGTCTTAGCAAAGAGTATCTTTCTGCCAGCAAAAAAACACAAAGTTATCATTAATAATAAATAAATAAATAAATAAATAAAATAAATGCAAACAAACAAAAAAAAGAAAAAAATGAAAGGAAAAATGTTTTTGGTTAGAACTGGTTAGAGCTGGTTAGATGAGTGCAGGTTTGTGATTCACCCTCAGTGCCTCCAGCCATTGCAGGGTTGTCTGAATCTCTCTCAGCAGCAGCACTTGATTTAAACACTGATTTAGACAAATTTCAGGTACTTGATATTTACTACAAATTATTCTGGGCTTCCAAAAAGAGAACTCTGGAAACCAAACACACTGACAACATTTACATTTATTCATTTTGCTGCTCATAGAAAATAGTGTAGGAGTGATAAACATGTACGGTTCATTGTATTAGTTTTATTTGCAATGATTCTAATATTAGTGATTTGAAAAGAAAAACATTTTCTACCTGTCTAAGGAAATAATTATTTGACCCCTTGCTGATTTTCTGTGTCAGTGGGCAAAGGAACTAAATCAGCGATTTATACTGTATATATGTAAAATACAGTCAAAACACTTTAGCTCTCCTCTATTGGTCCAGGCCCTAAATTTGGGAAAAGGCAGGGTGGCAAGCTATCGAAATGGATTAGTGAAAGTACACCCACTAATGGGCTGATGAAATTGAGCAGTAAAACGTCATTGATATCCTGCTGCTGTAATAGATGTGAATATTCTTTCTTTGCTCAGTAGTCAGAAAATGTAACTCCTGCATGTAAAGATGGTTGCAGAGGCTTTACTGAACAGTCGGCAACATGCATAAATGAGTAGCACGCATATACAGTCAAACCTTGTTAACTCGCCCCTATTTCTCTGGGCCATAAATTTGGCAAAAGGCGGGGTTGGAGAGCTATTCTAACAGATTAAAAAGTGAAGACCCCTACACTTTCACTGGAAATGACTAGACTCCCTATGCTGTGCCTGACATTGATACGACACAGCCAATCATATAGTACTATTGTTAAAAATACTAGTTCAGCTGCAGTTTGGTTTTTCACATAAAACGGCATCAGTAATGGTCACATTTTGCGATCTATCAGACAAAAACCACATTTCCAGCAACTTTAACTTCAAGCTCAGCATAATGCAAGCGTTTTTGCTCACTTGAGATGTTCCGCCGTTTTAGCTTTTGGCTGAGGTTGAGGCTTATGAAATTGAGCAGTAAAATCGTCAGAGACATTCTGCTGCATCTTTGTCCAGTTATTGCCATGACAGATTCAAATTATCTTGATCACCAGTCAGAGAATGAAACTTTCGTTTACTAGACATTTTAGGTCTAATTCACAAACTTGTACACAAACTCAGAATCGAAGCTGGTTATACTAGTGGAGGCGGAGCATGGACAAGACCAACCAAGCAGCTGTCAGTCAAACAGCAAGGTTTTCTGTGTTGACTGGTCCAGACACCAACCAGACCTAGGCTGCATCAGTGATTGGCCCATCGTAAGTTAGTGTTGCCCACCCACCAACAGCAGCAGCAGCCACGACCTATAAAATTAGCATTGCTAAGTTTGGAGAGTTATAGATGGAGAAATGCAAACACATAGAACTTTGTACATTGAGGGTGAGAGGCAGAGTTAATAACAAGGTAAATAACATGGACGGAAATCTCTTCTGCAGTCTTTCATGGTGAGAGGCGAACCTGACGAAATAATGAGGGTGGGGAGATGGAGCTAACGGGGTTTGAAATGTATTTTATTTACTTTATTCTAGAAGTGGGTCTGTAAACTTACAGTGGTTGAAAGAGCTCAGACATCAAACAAGAGGGCGAGATATATATATATATATATACTAGAGATGGGCATAGATTATTTTTTTTTATCTAGATTAATCTCACTGTAATGTTGAGATTAATCTAGATTAAAATCAGCGATTCTCGCGTGGTTAACGCTGTTAACGGCCCGTCTCTAATTAATATATATAATATATATATATATATATCGCCCTCATGTCTGATGTCTGAGCTCTTTCAACCACTGTAAGTTTACAGACCCACTTCTAGAATAAAGTAAATAAAATACATTTCAGTTAAGTTCATGAGTGGAAATCTTAGTGTTTATAATTAATAAACAATTTTTATTTTTAATTAGCTACAAATTTGGTTTTAATGTGACTGGGCGCTATTACCTGTGAACTTGGGTTTACCCTCAAGGGGCACTGGCCCATTCCAAGTCAATGAATCATTTTAAGCAAGTCTAACCATGGTTCAGGTTCAACAAAATAAGTAAGATGAGACAGACAAATGAACCTGCCAGCAAATGTCATTCTTAGTGGGCTGTGGTTCTACCTACAGAAAGGGCCAATGCTCTGTGATCTTACAAAGCCTCGGTTGTTATTGGTTCTTTCATTTATCTTGCTAATGCCTGACTGGGAGAGCTCAGCTCCAGGCATAGCTAGTGAAAGGAGATTGTAGGTCAGCATCTGCTTTTTGGCCCCAGAAAACCAGTGAAAGTCAGACAAAAACAGCAGTACTCTTTCTAGGCAAGAGTCATACACACTGCTACACACAGGCACTTGACATAATGTCCTGTCATTGGTACTGTATTACTGAAATTACCACAAGCCTCATCTTCGATTACAGCTTTTACTTTCCACTGATAAATCAGAACCGCCTCTTGTTAATCACTGAGCAATTTTGTTTGTGAAGCCTTAATTGTACTCCATGCTAATGCCCGTTAATCCATTCTAAGCCATCTCTTCATTCCAATCAGAAAAGCCTATAGTAAAAAAAAAACTAGTCATAATGATGTTCTTATTATTTCTTCACTTTTATTAAACATAGATAAGAAGCTAAAATGAGGTGACTGCTGATTTACTACATGAATGGCAAAGGAACTAAAACTAAGGTTCACTGAAGCATCCCAAGGAAAGATGTGGGAAGCAGCTGTTTTGCCAGACACAGATCCAGTGCCTCCCGGATACTCAGCAGCGTTTTTCTAGCAGCAGCCAATCATCAAATAGCACTCTAACCAATCACACCCAACCAGCACAGGACCATTGTCCTGTATGTCTGCAACTAGGCCAAACTACACTGACATTTGCAGAGTCATGTTAAGAGAACTACGCCTGTTAATCTGTTAAAGGCCTAATGAACTGACCTCCTACATATGGTTGTCAGGGTAACATGTAGATAACAGCTGTGTAAAACTGCAACCCATTTTCATCATTATATCCTGTGTATTAACATTAAACATGCAGTCATAGATAAAAGGCACTTGGAATGACAATAGATGCATAAACCTCCATTCATTTTCGACTAGTGAATAATTAATAATTGGAGATTTAAATAATTGAAAGAAAAAACAGACAGAGATGAGTACAGTATCCATCCTAGTCTATTAATCCTCCCCTGGGGGGATGATGACAATTCCAGAAGGAAGCGCTGATTGTTTCAGACACAGACAGTGAGTGTTAGGCTTCATATGACTGAGAACAGAGATCTTTTAATACATAAAACACATGATGACTAGCCAGTTTACTATATATGGTGAGTTGTAACAAGGACAACAGCCCAAGGCAAAAAAGTTTACGACTTAAACTGCATGGTTAAAAATGTATGCAAACAAGTAATGGACTGTTTACAATGGTATTTATAGCTTGACCAATTTATAGTTTTATGGTCTTTTATAACTCAATCAGCATTAAGAGCAGTTAACATTTATGACATTCTTCTAAAGATTCAAAACTAAAGATGAGAAAAAAACACTACAAAATGTCTACAATAGCACTGAGCATTAAACATACGATGCAACCTCATTCTGACAAAGGAAAAAGGATAAGGAGCCCAACTGCTGGTCAAAACAGACCCCAGCCTATTCTTACCTCAACATATCTTCTGCCTTAAACAAAATTCAGAAAAGAACTCCAACGCTACGGTCGTTTTAGTGTAATGTTACATAGTTATGAATGACTGAAAAAACTCGCTCCATCTATTATAACAGTACAAGAGGAAATACTATTTTTCACCTAAGAATAATACGTGTCTCACCTGAGTTTAGAGGTAGTTCCAACCAAGGATTCCCACGGTTTAGACACTGTCTATGCTTGCTCACCTTAGCAAGAGAACTAAGAAACGTCACCAAAACAAAAATCAAGCTCTAGGATCACCTCCAGGTAGTCATGGGGACCAGGATACTGTTTTACACCTGGGAATAAGGACTCATTCAGAAGACAGCTTGGAGGCAGGAAGATAATGAGATGGGTTAGGGAGAGGGTGATATGGACCAAGGCATGAAGTGTCGAATTAGAGGCGACAAATGTAATGAGATGATTGTCTTCTAAGGCTACCTCAAGGGAGCGTAAGGATGCGGACAGTCTGCTGAATGGTAGGGCATCTGATTATGTGTTGTTAATTGAATGGAGCGGGATGATGTTTATTCTACCCTGAAAAATGTTGAACAATAAAATATATCAGCCAAAACTACATCAACAAGGACAATGCCTTTACACAGACACCTTTTTAATAGACACCTAATCTGGGACAAAATCATATTTGGAATGCAGTGTACAAGACCAAATGAGTTCTAAATAAGGACAAAACACAAGACTTTTCTTCCTGTTCTTTGAGTTATTCAAGTCCCTCTGCAACTAGCCATCCCCAATGACAAAGAACTGAATGGTCCTCATTGTTTGTAATAAAAGTGTTTGCTGTAGTATGAAATTACTGATAAAATATCAAAACATACCATTCAATCCCTGGTCCAATTTCTGTTTTTGTTATGTCACAAGAAATGTATTAATTTTAGCCTTCAGTTGATTAGCTCCACCCATTTACACAGAAGGTATGAGAAGTATTTCAGCCTTGGTTGATTTAGACTATAAATGAGAAATAAAAAACACACTGCTGCAAAGACAGGACTTATACATATAGCAGTCTTAAAAGCAAACTGACAAGAACAACCCATGTAATTCTAAAAGCAATTTTGCACATAAAAAGGAATAATGTCTTGTTTTTGGTACATCCCAAATGGTCATCATCATCATCCCAAAGTATCATAAAAATGTTAAATACGGGCTCTTTAATATTGATAACCCATGACTGTTCTGATGGCAGTGTATAATAGATCTAATAGATTAACTTACCCCTCTTAATGTGCTTCAGCTGCCTTTCAGCCTCGTCTCTCTCTTCTGTAAGCCTCATGTACTAAAGAGTGAAAAAGGTGAAAAGATATTTCTAAGTGCTGAGAAGACAGTGGACTGAGGCAGCTTCCAGATGTTCAGCTAAAGCAGCTGTGGTCTGATAACATGAGAAGCAGAGTGATTTTGTACAATAATAGAACAATAAAAATGAATATTTCACAAAATATAATAAAGACACAAGGATATATTGATACTTTGAACCATTTTTAGGTTATTTGTAATTAAAGCCCAGTGTAATATATACATTCAGAAGAGGTGTTATTTTAAACCTGTTTGGAAGCAAACATATCATGAAGTGAATAGTTTCTAATGAAAGAAATTCACATATTGAACTGATTTAGACAAGTTCACAAGGCCGATTTTTCCTGTGAGGAGAAAAATGCTGACAGGAGCTATATTTAGCCCACAGTGCTCCCATTGGGGAAAGCTACAGGATGCTTCTTAGCGTTGTGACAATGTAGAAATACAGAAAATCACAGAGAAAATGCAGTCTGTATCTGCAGTCAAATCATGCACAAAAAACCTCACAGCTGCACAAGGGTGTCACCCTGTCCTCACTACAGCAAAATGCCGGTTAGCTCCCTCAGCGAGGGGCCCGTAGCCTAAAAAAACTCGACATTTTGTTAAAAAACGGTATATTTCATGAAAAAGCCCATGAAATATAATACTAAACGAGCTGCAATGCGAAGTATGGGTTTTTAAATCTTTGCCTAAGCATCCTTTACCTCAGTTTTCACTGTGTGAGCCTCTCCCTCCTGGTCTCCACTGGCCTCCATGACCACTGGAAAAAGAAGAACGAGGTAACTGGACGCACAATAGAGTCAGTCTGTTCCAGAAATACACAAAATTACATTCGGTTAAAAATGAGGGTTTAAATTTGTGTTAATACTGTTACCGGTAGGCAAGGGACTCGCATCCATAGCCCTTTTGCAGACAGCGCCGGTGAGAATGAGAGACCCTCCTCCCTCACTGCTCACCGTCTGGATAACGCCCCAGCTCCAGTCCACTCCCATCACATTTTTTTCCTACCCGTTCTCCGACAAACCCCGCCTCCGTTCGCAGTGATTTCTTATTAGTTCACGCGCACGACCTTTCCGCCGCGCTACGCCAACAGTGGTGATGTACCAACCAATCACAGAGTAGGAGGCGGGGCTTGTCGGAAACGGGTAGGAAGAGAGCTTGTTCAGCGGAAGCTAAAACACGAATGCAAAACACTGCTTCCCTTAAGCACGCAATCTCCAAACTCTGAGTGACATACTTTAAAATAAAACAGATATAAAATGTTATATAATTACACTCTAAATTATTATTTTATATGTTGTTGCCGATGTTGTTGTGAGCATTCCCATATATTGTATGGACGTGTAAGGCTGATGGGACTGTATTTGGATATAAGGTCAAATTTCACTAAACACAAATCACCATATTCGGATAAAATCAGTTACATTCAAATACAAAATCACAACAAAGGGTGTATGCCTTTGTAATATAGCAACTTTAGATTCAGATTTCAGATTTTAATTCAGGCCATTTATTTTCCACATTCACAGTGCAGGTGGCACTTAATTAAACTGTGAATAAAAATAGGCTTATTTGGAAGGTGTTTTTGAAAAAAATTGTTTATTAAAAACAGCATTTGGTCCAGTCAAAATACAAAATATTTTTTCCAATAACAAAAATAAATTTGATGTTAAAGAAAAGACTCATTATTACATTGATTTTTTTCAGTCATTACTCTGGTACAACTTTAAAGCTGGAAATGTTAAATAGTGATCTGATTTCCATTTGGGAAATAGGGCAAATAGTAAAAATGTAAAATACATTTCTGATGAAAGACAATGTCATGTCCGGTGACACTCAAGCAGCGTATCCAAATAGCTCCGACCTTTACATGTGTGCTCAGTAAACAGTGGCCCTGGAAAATGAAAGCACAGATAAGCAGGTATTCAAACAAATAAACAAAAATAAATGTTCCTAAAATTAAAAACAAAACAATTAATTATTAATTCATAAGAATTAACACAATTCATATCCCAGCTGTTGCATATTTACTATTATATCCGGATACACACCAGTATGTAGACCATCACACCTGCATGACCTTATAGCTTTTGTCCAAAACCATGTGCCTCAACATAGACATGTCCCTTCTTTGTTGCCATAACAGCCTCCACTCTTCTGGGAAGACTGAACAATATTGTGGAATGTGTCTGTGGAGAATTTGCATTCTTTTGATCAAAAGAACATTTGTGAGGTCAGGCACTGATGTTGGGTGAGAAGGCCCGACTCACAATCAATTCAATTCATTTCAAAGGTGTTCAACTGGGTGGAGGTCAGGGCTTAGTGCAAGTCACTGAAATTGCTCCACACCAAACTTGTCAGACCTTGTTTTGTACACAGGACAACAGTCATGCTGCAAAAAGAAACTTGCCAAATTTCACCAAACTGTTGCCACCATAATGGAAGCATATTATTGTCTAAAATGTCTTTGTATGCATTAATATTGCCATTCACTGGAAGTAAGAGACTAAACTACAGGTGGGAATCACAGGTTATCTCACAATACAATTCACTATACATGGCCCAGGAAAAAAATAATATCACAATACATCAATTCTGCAAGAATTTATATTGCAAGACAACAATATAGCAATACATCACAAAAACACTGGGGGTGGTATTAATTTACATAAATAATAGCAATGCTATTTTAACAATGTTTTAAATCAATTCTGGTTACAACAATATGTTAATGAATTAATTCTGTAATGAGCGACACACAGGCAGTTTAATAAAGATATATTAATATACTTCAGCCAGAACATACCTTTCATGCATCAGTATATAAATAATAGATCTGAAAGGAGTAACCAGTGCAATATAACCAACCAAGTGATATAATAAAATATTTAAATAAATATATAAATAATAAAATAGTAAAACGAATACAGTAACTTTCTCAATTTAAAACTTTATTAAAACTTCTTGCCGTTAACAAAATTTGACAGACACAGACCAGCAGGAAAAGGCAAAAGCCAATCACATTGGCGACGTGTGATTAAGAATCCCACCTCCCGAACACGCACTGTGTCTCCACCAATCACAAAAGTGATGTGTGTTTGGAGGCGGGCCCTCAGGTAGAGAGAACTGTTTAACCCTCTGTGTACCAAGATGCATTATGTTAAACATTCATGGAGCGCTACGCTTTTGTTTGATCAAAATTATTGGTGAGGACCTTTGCTATTGTTGGGTCTTTCCCCCTTTTTCAAAGAAGCTCTCCAGCAACGGTTTTTACTCACGCTGACAGGGTTCGCTTGAAGGGTTTATTTATCATGACATGAAATGAGCGCGAGAAAGAGACACACAGAGATGCAACTGTTCTTGCAGTTATTGAAGCCAAAGTTAACCAAACTTTAGATTTTACTGGTGCGTTTTTCAGCCTAGCTTTCTCTGCCATCTTCCTGTTGCGAATTTCCTCTTCATCTTTCACCCAAGTTTGAGGTGAGTCAAATTGGCGGAGAATGTTTATTAATTAAAATATAATTAACAGTATTAATTATTGTATTGTTTGAGCAAAAAGGACGATATTTCAACAAATCAATATTTTGTCCCACCCCTAGCCGAAACCCAAATCCTAAGACGGCCCCAGACAACCTTCCACCATAGAACATGTGTTCTCTCACTTCAGAGAACACATAACCTCCAACATTTGATATTCTAAAGTATATTCTGATCTGAAGCTGCTTGGCCATTCATGAAACTTCATGAAGCTCAAGATGATGTTGGAACCCCGCGGTAAGTGGTGCAGCAGAGGAAACATGATTTTATACACTGCACACTTCAGAACTCAGTGGCCTCACTCTGTGTGTTTGTGTGGTCTGCTGCTTACACTTGACCAGGGCACATATAATGATTTCACAGAATTTCACAACTGACCACTTCTACTCCCAATAAGTGTCTATAGAGATTACATAATTATATGTTTTAATATACCTTTAAGCAGTGTGTGTGGCCAAAACACAAACTCAATAATTAGGAGGTGTTGGAACTTACACTGGGTTAATTCTGAACATGTTCCATTTAAAAAATATTCTGATAATAATGCACACCATCTAAACAAGAAAGTACCTGGCAAAAGCAGAGATTGTCATTATGCCCAGAATGAACTCCAGGCCATAGAAGCAGAGCAGGACAGCATTGAGGATGAATTCCAGGCGCAGAACAAAAGTCTGTAGTAGCAGATAGTAGACACTCAGCACTGTGCAGGGCACCAGTACAAAGACACTAATGGACAGCATCAGAGAGCGCTCACATAGGTTTCCCTTCCATCCTGTAAAAGCAGCATTAGAATTACACAGTCACACACTAAAGCCTGCTTCCGGCATCATAAATATTCTAATATTATACAAACAAATCTCAAAATTGTAACCTCACCATAAAAGAGTCTTAGGGTTTCAAGACCAAGGTAGAGAAGCAAAAGAACAATGTCCAGTATAAGATTTGTCTGAGGGTATGGGAGCAAAATTCCTAAAGGTGTAACAGAAAAATAGTATGTTTCCTCTATGAATGTTACATCATTGAACAGTTGATATAAAAGAAAGCCATGGACAAACCATCTCTGCCATTTTACCTTTATAAACAAACATTAAAACCTCAGCTAAGAAGAAGGCTGCAAAATACCAGCCATTCAAATAAAAGAGGACCTGCAAAGGCATGGAGGATAACTGAGATATTTTGTTATGGAAGCTATCGACATTACAGTTATTACAGTTAAGGACTCATAATTGTTTAGTTGACATTGAAGAAAACACAAAAAAGCAGGAAATAGTTCATGTTAAATGAAAAGGATACTACAGGATGTCTTCCTGAAAAAGAAAAAGGAAATATATTAATGCAAATATTTGCACATCAGCAAACTCCAATAAATGCAGATAATAAATACAAATTTTGGATTGGATAGATGCACAAAAATAAGACTAAGTTATAAGCACTATAATTTCCTTACGCAAGTAAATGTGCATGCAATGCTGAAAAGTATAAGCTTATTGCACCATATTGTTTCCTTCACAGATCGAATCATACTTTTTGATGCCATAAAGTAATTATTCACGTTCAGAACTGTACGCAAAGCAAATAAACATGGTCATCTATGGGTACGTTTTGGCAAGTTTCGCCGAGTCGTCAAAAAACGACACGAAACAACTGCAAATATCATGTAGTGTATATCGACACCACACCTGGTCAAAAATAAACACTTATTTTTATAACAGCACCAAGTATGATCACTTTTGTCCCAATTTTTGTTCAGTAATACAGATCTAGTCATACGTGAAAGTTAATCTGAGACAAGTTATTAACTTTACCACTAATGAACAAGACAACACCAAACGTTTCGTTAGAAAACCACCACAGAAATTAAAGCGTGTCATGATTTAGGAGAATGCTCAGTCCAAAGACTGAAGTTGTTGGGTTGCTACTCTGCTCAAACCCATTTAAGCAGTGATGCTAGCCATATTTAGTTGCATCTTACAAAATAAATCGACGACTTGCGCACACACAGCACTGTCTAACAGCAACAAAAACGTTTAAATAGTTATTGATTCATTTTGACACTATGAACGGGTTCCAGTATGTATCGGGTACCGAAATAACTAACTGCAACAGCTAATAACTGACTTACCGTGAGCCGCCATCTTGGATACCATGGAGACGGAGTCATCTTAGGGCGCGAGCTCAGCCAGTATCTAATCAGAATTCGCTTAAAAAGCACGTGACTGCTGTCCAATCAGAAAGCCACTACGCGAGCTGTCCACATGCACGGTTCTGAACCTCGAGCTCTAAAGCAGGATTCATGCTAAATGCTATTCGTACAGTTAACGTGGGAAACACAAGACTTTTGAAGGTGTGCTGTGGTATGTAGCACCAGATGCCATGGGCCCTCCATTAATCGCAGTAGTTTCTCCAGCACGTTCAACTGTTCTACAGGACAAGTTAACAATGTATGTTCCTTAAACTACTCCTGGACATTTTTCTGCAGTGCGATAAGGCGCATTGTCTTGCTGAAGGAGGTCACTTCCATAAAGGAAATTCATAACCATGAACGGGTGTACTTAGTGTGCAAAATAATGTAGGTAGTGTTGAAGTAACGTCACTCCTTATATCCCACCCTATATGGATGCTCCTTGTAATTAAATACTTCTCCTGTCAGAGGCTGTAATGTTGTAGCTATATATGTTATAATCTTGTCACCTGCCTTTTCAAGGCTAAGAAAAATTTCATTCACTGATGGCACCAGAACCCCAAAGCTACTTTAGACTGGTCACAGCTGTTGCACTGTGGTTGGACTACATTATCTCTGGTCAAATTTACAAAGACAACATCTGTCTCAACTTTGGGCACCAAATTTTAACCCCTTTCCCTTTGGGATGCCCTGAGCAGAGAACCACTCTTCCACTTTACTAGTAGCTGTTTTTAGCTAAATTTTGCAATAATGTAGCTTTGCGGTCTAGAAAACTCTCTAGCAGAAACTGACTTGTCCTCGAAGACCATCACCACACATACTCACACACCAAAAATCATTTAGTAAAAAATTAACAGATTTTATGAAATTTTAAGTAATATTTATTAACATTGAATAAAACAAACAACACATCATCAGTGTTACTTACATACCTCTGGTGACAGCCTAAAATAATCAAGATCATTTGTAATCCTTAAAAAATCTCAGGTATTACAGAAATTATATGATTAAAAGAAAGGCTGACACTGGAAAGCTGGAAGAGTGCATGTTTTCTGCACTAGTCAGGACAACAGAAGACAACATTCTACTACAAATTAGAATGCCTTCAATGTACATGGTGCATATATACACAATTTCATTTCCACCAAGTACGGTCATCTTCATGCGAATGCATTTTCATGATGTTTCTGGAAAACGGAGAGAAAGCTCATTTAGAAGCAGATGTCCAGACAGACAAAGGAAACTGAAAACCTAGAGCTAGATATATTTACCTTAAGTTTCTCATGGTGTGATTGGCTCCTACAGTGTTTCTCTTTGGCCTCCTCTTCACTAGCATAGATGACATTGCACAGGTTGCAGATATAACCTAATATAGGGCGGACAAACTCTGTGCCTGAGAAAAGAAAAACCTTGTTGAGTTCTATGCAGCAGCATTATCATCTTTGCTGTGTATTAGGCAACACTCAAAAATCAATCTCAACTACTTTTTAAAAGTGAAGATGCCTTCAAGAACACTGCAATACTTCTTACCAACTGGCTCATTTGGTTTTTGAGGTTCATTTGAAGAAACAGCTGTTAGTTCAGCTACAACATCACTCTGGTTATTTGAGGAATCCTGAAACATGAAGACATTAGGTTTAAAAAAAATGCATGCTGCTAATCCATCAGCCATTACTGCACGTTTGGGTTCTACAGAGCACATTCGTTAAAAAATTATACTGTTGTCTGTTGCAAGAAATGGGAGAATGAGTAAATGAGCTGTGCTTTCACAAAGGTAGCCCACTGTTGGACTGTAGCATTGACAGTGCACATAATAGCAGTCCATTCTCATAACACACTTACAAGGGGAAAAAGAAAAACTATATATATATTTAAAAAACTTTATTAACATGAGAATGCTGACTCAGTGTTGACAAAACATGCAGCAAAGCATTCTCCCGCTCTCTTTTAAACTATGGTTGATATTGTTTGTATAAAGCAACACTTATGACTGACCTACATTTCACACTTGATCAACATGCTTAATAAAGATTTTTACTTACCCTACAGTTTTCTCTTTTAGCGTTTTCCTCATCATCTGAATCATAATCTACATTAAACCTTTAAGCAAACAAAAAATAAAAATCAGGGCTCAAAGTTACCCTCAGGTACACACACAACTCTTTCAGTGCACCCGTTTTCTTCTTAGTTACATTTGATATAAGCCAGGTCGGACTGAATTACTTGCACCAAGGTTTGGTACCAAGACGTACATTTCTACTTTCAGCTCCTTTAACAGTTTTACTGAATGAATCAAATGTAAAAGAATTACCCTGCTGTTGGTAAACTGCTGTATTTTTCAGACACTTTAATCTTCAAGATGTTACCATGCAATGCTAGATTTTGTTTTTTCGAATCGGCTGCGATTCTCTCGGCATCAGAGGAATGCACCATCTCAATAAATCCCTTTAAGAAAACAAAGTCAAATTAATAAGCAATATTCAGTCCTGACAAGAGAAAAAAACAATGCATAGCTAGATGCAAATAAAAACGAATAATTCACAATTTTACAGAATATTTTACAGAGTGAGATTTAATCCAATGTAGATTCTCACTTTAACAAATCATTAAATACAGAGGACAGCACAACATGAGAAACTCCTGGCGCTTGGTCACTCAAGATTTAGCAGTTTGTCCTTTAATGATGCACATTGTGAGACATTGGTTGTTGGAATATTCACAATTTTTTACTAAGATCTGATTTACTACATAAATTATGTTTTTAAAAATGCTGTAGCCTGTGGCATTAATGTGCAGGTTGGAAGTGAAATATAGTACTATGCTGAGATGCTGTTGTGTACAATAATATTTATATGTGTTAAGATACTAAAATAAAAACTGCACAGAGATAGTTATCAGGCCCAGCCTTCATTCTCGACTTTACAGAAGACAACTCCTAATGGGCCTACAATTAATGCTGAATAAAAGACAAACCATCTCACCATATTGTACACACATCACAAACCAACATTACATCACAGACACGTAGACTAAACTTTATTTACCCTGTTACAACTGTGTATCAACCAGAAGTGCTTAACTTTTCCATATCTCTTTGCAATGTTCACAAAATCCACATCTGTGAATTCTTCAGCCTTTGGAAGATTCCTGACATCAAGGACTTTGCCATATTTTTTTTTCTGAAATCCAGACAAAATGTTTAATGTATCATTTGGCTCATTGTTACCATGTCATCTAAGGGAACTGGGTGGAATTTATTTATTTTACCTTGATGCCATTTGTCTCCATGTCCAGTTTTTCTGTACACTGGTCAGTGATTTTTACCGATTGTTTGTATGAGGTCTTGTTTTTAGCAGTTCTGCTGGTGCCTTGTTTAAGTGATGGTGATTGTTTTGTGCCTTTTTCCATGTAAGATTTATGAACTGGAAGACTTAAGGTTTCAGTTACATCCTTCACTGTACTCTGAAAATAGTTGAAACCGGGTGAAAGTCATTTTTACAGTTGTTGACGGTTACTAAAACAGTATAATCATGTTTACTGACTACAATACAAATATTTGTCAAGTCCAAATTAATGTACACATTTTTCAACTCTAAAGAAAGACTAACCTTGTCCTTCTGAGCTGAAGAGTTTTGCCTATTTAATTCTGAAATGCACATAAGAGAGCAGTTACTTAACAGATCTTCCAAATACATGTAAACACCAACTGCTGTGAAAGGAATACCTTCAAAGTCGGATGATGAATCTTCAAGTTCATCTAAAGTAATGCAGTTCTCAAGACTTTCTGGAAAATCAAAGTCCTCCTATAAAGTCATAAACATAAAAACAAAAAAAATATATAACCTACTAAAAATGTTATAAATATAAATATAGGACGCATACTTTAAGCCACAGTTTCTATAGATATACCTCTTCTGTGTCCACATCTTCATCTTGGGTCTTTTGGTCCTTCTTCTGGCTATTACTGGTCAGTTGCTTCACTTCTTCCCCAGCAGTTGTGTTCTGGTTTGTAGTGGTTGGTTGACCATCCAGCAGACTAATTTCAAATGACTCCTGCTCCTGGTCCATCATCTGGTCATCAATGATCTCATCATACTCCAGAAATTCTTCTTCATCGTCTGCTATAACTTCTAGCCCTTCAAGGTCACTGTCTGAATCCATTGTTGCAATCAGAATTTTATCCGAATAATCACTTGACTTTCTACCTTCATCTTTAGTAGAAGAACAAGTTGAAACTGACGACTTCTTTGCTGACGTTGTCTCTGGTCTCTCCCAATAATCATGTCTGTCCTCTTGTTCTTTCGAGCAAGAGCTCCTCAAAGAACAGGCTCTTTCTGTTGAGCGTCTTCTCTTGGGACTAGGACTGCCACTCTCAGAACTGTGACTTCCAGGGCTAGAACTTCTCCGGGAATGAGATCTCGGTGATAGTGCTTTATCATCCACTTGTGTGACTCTGAACAACAAAGAGGAAGCATATATGAAGATAACAAAAACAATACACAAAAACATCTAACAAAGAACGATAAATACATAATACGATAGTAATAAATCTCTCATGAAGAAATAAGTCATGTGCTTACTCTAGTGATTCAAACTCTGAGGAGAAGTTTACATGAATAGTTTTTTTCTTTAATTTGATTGGCTTGGATGAAAAGTGTTCAACAAGAGTCTTTGCATCCGTTAATTCTGTCATTTCCACATAGCCCTAAAAAGAAATACATATTTACACATTTTAATTCATACTTTCAAATGGAAAACAACTATTTACAGTCATGTGAAAAAATTAGGACACCTTATGAAAGCCTGTGAGTTTTTGTAACATTCTTGGATATAAGGATATTAATTTCAAATGTAACAATGCTGGGAGATTTAAGTATTACAATTAAACAATTAAAAGTGAAGACTTTTCAAAATCTTAAAATGTAATTCTACAAAAATGTGGTTTCAGGTGAGGAATAAATAAGGACACCCCCATCTTTACTCATTTAATCTTTAATCTTAAAACGAGAGAGAACATAGACAAAGAAAAGGACTTCTGGAATAATGTTCTTTGGACAGACGAGTCTAAAATGTAATTTGGACACCAGAACAGAGGACATGTCTTTGTAAACCAAATTCCAGGAAAAGAATTGTGTCATGAAGAAGTGTCATGGTTTGAGGAGGCTTTGCTGCAGCAGGACCTAGCCAGGTCACCATCATAGAATCCACAATGAATTCTACCATGTATCAGAAGGAGCTTCAGGAACATGAGACCATCTGTAAGAACATTAAAGCTGAAGCAGAACTGGACCCTGCAACATGACAATGACCCAAAACGTACCAGTAAATCCACCAAGGACTGAAGGCTGACAACTAAGCAATGGAGAGTCCTGAAGTGGGCAAAGCCCAGATCTTAATCCCTCTGAGATGCTGTTGGGTCACTTAAAACAGGTTTTACGTACAAGAAACCCCTCAAACATCTTCCAGCTTAAAGAACTCTGCATTGAGGAGTGGGGCAAATATTCCTCAGACCGATGTCAGGGACTGGTAGATGGCTACAAGCAGCAACTCAGTGCAGTTATTTCAGCCAAAAGGGAAAACATTAGCTATTAGGGAGTAGGGTGTCACTGGGGTAAACTTTTTCCTCAGTTAGAATACACATTTTTGTTGATAACTTTTGTTTAACGAAAAAAGGTTCTTTTTTGCTGTTTACCTGCAATGAAATCAGTTTCTGTTCCAGAGATGAATTACAACAAGATCAGACATTAATGTGTGAACATTTCTTAATAAAGAACTGAATATTTAATGGGGTGTCCTATTTTTTTCACATGACCACGTATGTATAAATGAGTATATGTATGTATACCTTAACAGGGTATTATTAAAGTTATATTTATACATTAATACTAATCTATTTTAAATAGTTTGTGTGTGTGAAACTGAAATGAGTCATTACCCGGCCTGGGAGGAACAATGAGTTTTTAACTGATCCAAACCGCTTAGCAATGGCCATCAACTCTGCAGTTGTTCCTTCTCCAGGAGGTAACGGAGTGAAGCTCACAACTCGAGATATCTGTGATGATACACACACACACACACACACACACACACACACACACACACACACACACACACACACACACACACACACACAC
>JBBIGC010000033.1:7770078-7780200 GCA_037576955.1 Lepidarchus adonis
TTTGTGGCTCCAGACAGGTATGGTTTCTGTTTTTTTGGGCCAATATGGCTCTTTGAACATTTTGGGTTGCCGACCCCGGCCTAGGCTATAAGAAGCTTGCTAACACCAACCAGGCAACCAGGTGAGGAGCATGAAGACAAGTGTGTCTTGCCTAAAAAGTCAAGCATGGTGGTGGGAGTGTCATGGTTTGGGGCTGAATGAGCGCTGCCGGGCACTGGGGAGCTACAGTTCATTGAGGGAACCATGAATACCAACAAGTACTGTTACACACTGAAGCAGAGCATGATCTCCTCACTTCAGTAACTGGGATGCAGGGCAGTATTCCAACAGGATACGACCCCAAACACAGCTCCAAGATGACCACTGACACTTTGTTGTCCCATGAAAAGATATAATGAAATATTTACAAAAATGTGAGGAGTGTACTCACTTTTGTGAGATACTGTAAATACATACATACAGGACTATGGCACTTTTTTGCTTATAGCATGGCTCATGTTACAACCTGCAAGCTTTCTTACCGGTTCACTCGAATCATCTGGAGCATTTTCATCCGCTTCTGCATGTTCCACATCATCCTGGACATCAGCCTCTTTGAGTTCTTCTTCCTGTTTGGTGTTCTCCTGGTCTGTTTCAGGGTTAGCTGGCTCCTTTGGTTGAGCCTCCTGTTCTAAGCCTGCCTCACTGGGTATCTCAGGGCCCTCAGTGTCATGTGCATCATTTTCTTCCAGGTCCATTGCTTTATCTTCATTATCTAGTGGGGCTTCTGGTTCTAGCTGTTCTGCAACGCTTTCTTCAGCTTCAGACTTCAAGTTGGTTTCCTCTACATCTTGGCTTTCATTCAGGACCACTTCCTCTTCATCATGAGCTTCCACAACACCTTCCCCTTCTTCACCAGATTCTTCTGAAGAGCCTTTATGAGGGTTTTCTGACTTTTCAGATGAGTGCTCTTTAGATTTAGAGCTTGTGGCTCTTGGAGACTTTTTGGAATTTGTCCTGCTGCTGCTATTCCTGCGGTTGGTTTCAGCTCTGTTTTGTCCATAATCATTTTCCATGCCAGGAGGAACGCTAAAGGACAGACCAGACATGTATTTTTATGTGATTTCTCAAAACAAAGATTTTTCAGGAGGTTACAGATAAACTACTCACGTTAAGGTCTTGTATTTGGTACAGATGTTTAAGCGGGTGGACCTACGGCCAACATTCAGCGGATGGAGAGTATAGTATTTCACCAACATCTCTGCATCCATTGCATTACTCATTTGAACAAATGCCTTTGACAAACAAAAACAATTTCAGTTAAATAAAACAAAGTGTCAATGTATACGACGGTACTCAGAAAGATGTAAAGACAACGGTGTTTTCAGGTGTAAGGACAGGTAAAATAACAGCCTTTTACCTCATCATTCAAGAAAAGATGTTTCTCAACAGTGCCAAATCGACGACATATTGTAAGTAACTCCATTTTCTTCTCAGTCTCTCTTGGCAAATTTGAAAAGAACACCACTGGGCTGGTTCCTCCTTTCAAAGTTCTACTGTCTGCATCTGGTCTGTCACTTTTCTGAAAAACAAACAAGTTATGTTCAAGAACAGCCCTTGCATTAGTCATTTACAACATCAGTGCCAAACCACCAGGCCGCTGAGAAATTTGCACTGGGTCGCAAAGACTCTAAAAAGACTTCCTTTTAAAAAAATTATGATCTCCGTCCACAGCATCTAGTGCATCTCGGTACAGAAGGTTAAACACCATGGATTTAAAATGTGTAAAACACGAAAGTAGTATTTACTTCTGCATATGACTAGAAACCAACATTCAGTAGTGATAAATAATTTTTATATATTCAGACCTTTCTTTCCTTTTTTCTACTACTTTGTGGTCCTACCTCAATCACCAACAGTTCCTTAGATACGTAAATCTGTACTTCTTTTCCATGCAAAGTGGCAGGTTTCTTGTGATAATATGTAGACATTGCCAATGCTTCCTCATGAGACTGAAGCTCCAGAAAGGCCTACCAAAGAAATGTGCAAGATCCTTTAAATTATCCAAAAACAAAAACTAGGAAATCATAATTAAGTTAATGGTCAACATATGATGCGTTACCTTCTTCTTGAGTACAAGGTGTTCACAAATGGTACCAAATGGCCTGGCAAGCGAAAACAGGTTGGATAAAACTGGCTTCCTCTCATATTTTACCACTACCACCCTGCTTCGAACCTGAAAAACATCAAAGACCACATCATAGTCAGCATTGTCCATGGAACATAATGTTAAATACCAAACTCTCGCCACAAAAGCCCACCATTTTCCTTGATCCAAGATAAGAAGACAGATAAGATGGTACACCCATTACATTAAAATATATAAGATTAATTTCCCTCTCCTTCGCCCAAACTGTACACTGCCAATTTGATTATCAGATGATGTAAATTTAAAGCACAGTATTTCCCCAATGATTGGCCACCTCACATTATAGGCAGTCCCATTCTATAAGCCACAGAAAGTGTTATGTTTTAAAAGGTGCCCCATGTTATTAGCCACAGCGTAACTAAATTCACCAATCTGAAGTAAAAGCATCTAGCCTGACCCCTGGAGGCCTTTGTAGCTCTATACTGGTAGTTGAGCATAAACAATTACATTTGGAACTTTCACAAACTTTCCAACATCAAAGATTGTGAGGTTATACTTAGTAAATGCAAATCATATGCTGCATTTAGACGAGATAAACTCTACAACCGCATTTATTTTACAATACACAGAGTTTCTGCATATTTGGGTGCATCAAAAACTACGAGGCTAGGCTAACTGCTGCTAGTTCCAGAAACTTTACAATTGTGGATGCTGTCAAGCATGCAAAACATGTACTAATCCAGGAGAGCAGGACCAGAGCTGAAGCATCAGAGGCTTCAGATCCTCCAGAAAAGGCCCCTCATATGGAAGAAGCACCAGCCGAACCACCAAGCACAAAATGCAAGAGCAGCTTTATGAAAGCATTTGATGGAATTCTGGAGGAACAAGAGGATCCTAGTACAACAAACAGCTCCAGAATCTTTGTGCAAATGCAGGCGTATTGGATAGAGAAAACAACTTGTGACTAACATCTGCTGCTATTGATCATTTTACATTGGAATTTAAATTCCTGTTTGCACAAATTTTTTGCTTTTTATTTTGATTACTCGTTAACAACCAAACATATATTTCTCAGCTTCTCCTGCTTTATACTGGAATTTTAATTCATATTTGCACTAAATGGTTTCAAATAATTTTTATATAGGTTTGATTAAAATGTTTTGTTTTTACCAAGTTACTTGATTCTATTACTTGTGTGAATTTTAATTCAAGTTAGTTTGTTTTTTCAGTGCATTTTTACCTTTGGTGTAGAATAATTCTGCATTTTGCCTGACATACCCATGCCAGAATCAGATCCTAAAATAAGAAAGAAAAACAAACAAAAAAACAGTAGCACTGAATTCAAATCTTCATCTTAAATCAGTTCCATGAAATGTATCGTTTCTCTAATCTGTAATTCAAGTTCTGTGTTTACCTTTACTGACTGAACAAAAGGTCTTGCATATAGTCAGACTGTACAAGCCAAATTTACTTCCTATTCTCTAAACAGCCCTGCATCATATCTATTCCATAAACATAAAATGACACTGATTTAAAGTGATTTGAAAATCTCTTCAAAGAAAATATTAAAATATCATAGATTAATAAGATACATGCACATGATTAAATGTCTTCATATTAAAAAAAGGAAATTTAAATATAGCCTTATTACCCCACTTTGAATTCATCCCTCCTCTCTGCCTGAAACCACCTGATGGACCAGAACCAAGTAGACCTTCTGATCTCCCCTGATCGGACCCGGACCTAAAAGAGATCATCAAAACAGGCAAAATGTCATGCACAAAAGGAAAATGCTTACAATAGTAATCCTAGTGTTGATTAAGCAACAGTTTTCAGTTACACACATTCGTCCAGAGGGCATTTGGGGATCCCAATCCGGATACCTACAAACAAAAAGACCATTTTAAACTTTTTTTTTTTAAAACTAAAATTTTTAAAACAATACTTATGAACAGCCAGTGGACAGATTTTTATACACTTTTATACAGACGTCAAAAGGACAGGTATATAATTTAGGTGTACTAACCTCTATTCTTACAATAGTAATTCTATTCAAAAAACATTTAAAACAATTTTAACCAAATTCAATGTTTTATAGTGTACGTACAGTTGCAAAAGGACTCTCCGATTTTCCGCATGTCGCATCCCAGCTGTGTGTTGATTCCATTCCTGTGAAGACATACCATAATGTCATTATGTTTTTACAAATAAGTGATCATACTATCAGTTATGTTTCCAGAATATTAAGAAGAACAATTGTGAGAGCTAATGCAAACTACATGAAGTAAACAATGACTAACAACTGACTGACATTTGCTATAATGCAAATATAATGGCATTGATGGATTAAGTTCTAATGTTTATAAAGAGGGAAGGTGACCTGGATGTTCAATGACTTACTGAAGTTAGGGTTTAAAACGGACTAGTAAGGATAGAATTTGAATAAGATGAACACCAGGATGCACTGAACTAGGTGTTCTTCACCATATGGTTCATATTTTCATGGAAAGAAGGTAAGTGTGTTCAAGAAACAAGCGTTATGAACTACTCACCATGGTAGAATGCACATCAAAGTCACAAAGGGAGCATATATGAGGAAACATTTGTGGTATGACTCCCAAGAAATCCTGTATTTTTCCCTGAGAAGGAGATCCCATCCTTCTCTGCAGATGGTCAGATGTTGATGAGCCCATTCCAAGGCCACGATAGTGGTCAGTGGAAAGCTCAGAATACTGGCGATCTCTGTTGCTGCCGCTACTATAATCTAGCATATTGTACCCACGGGCAGAGACGTCTTGCATGGAACCATAGCCAAAATCGCCCTGAGAGGCACGGCTGTGACTCTGGCCCAGTCGTTCTAGTCGTCCTCCCTGCAGGTCTCCCCAGTCATCACGGCTTCTGTATGAGGTGTCTGAGGAGATCGATGGTAGATCTCCACCCATGTGTCGAGTGTTTTCCACCTTACGATTCTTAAGTTGCATGATAAGGTGGGGCAGTGTCTCCACACTGATGTTTTCCTCCGGGATCTGTGCCAGCACATCCAGGTCAGTGGGTGAGAGACCAAGGCTAGCAAACAGCTTCATGGTATTCGTAAGGTGACTACCCACTCGGCGGGGCAGCTGAGAGTCATGGTCTTGTCCATCCCCTCCCACCATGCCACCAAGCTGTTGTGACGAGGAGCCATAGGAATCAGAATGAGACTCACTCATGGTATAATTTAAAGTTTCAGCAGCAGCCAAGAGCCCACGGCCTACTGCAAAGCCTTTCTGAGCACCTTCAGGTGTGAGCTTCTGGGACATGGCTGCAAAATCGTTGGGCTTCAGATAGATCAAAAACGATAAGAATGAACTAGCCGATCAAATAGTCTGTCTGGACAGTCCGTGGATAAAAATCCAAGTGTTAAAGATAAGCCAACGATGAGAAAGGATAGCTCCTCTTCTATGATAGTATGACACAGGTCTGCAGAAAGACAATGGAGCAGTGATTTCTAGCATGTCCTTATTGTTCAGCAGTTCCACAAGAAAGCAAATCAGTGAACTCTACATATATAGACAATGAGAAGAAGCAACAACTGACAACATGATAAACTGCCCAACTGTAACATGCCCAATGATGTGACACTTCACAGGAAAGACAATAGGGATTATTTAATAGGGATGTTGTAGAAAAATGTTAAGATTTAGAACTATGCATTTCCTTAAAATGGCAGAAAAGAAAGGAAGCATTTCATATCGCAGTCAAGACAGGAAACCATGACGACATGGTGCACATGATTCTCATTTATAAAAAGGCAGAAAATTACAGGAGAGAAAATGGGTATTTCAGTTGGGCAGACATGTCAGAAGACGACAAAGTACTTTTTCCTCAAGCAGAATGTCCTTTTATTTGAAAGAGAAAGCCTTCATAGCACTGAATAGCCCATCTATGGATGACAATTCGAAACAGTAGTGAGCATGTGAAGAAGCACATGGAATTACTTCAAAAGATAAATACTGAACAAGGCCAAAGAATGCTAGATGGTTAGTGGTCTTTAGCCAACAAGACGACAAAATTTAAAAAGGTTCATTACAGAAAAAAGCCAACCAAGACTTCAACCGTAAGCCAAACTTTACTTAAAGAACCATCCTGAATGTAATACATAAGCAAAATGCAAGAAAAAAATCTGAATATTAGGTTTGCTTTAGGATGACCACAACAGAGACATTTCAGACATCTGGCCAGTAAGACCAAGGGCTGCTACACATTTTAATGTTAGATTTTGTATAGAAATATTGTCTCCAATACCGGAACATGCATATTCACCTCTTCAAAATTACCCATTTTGCTTTCTGCTCTTTATGTTTACCCTACTGTGCAGTTACAATAGGCACAACTTGCTATTTAATTAGTACTTAATTAACATGAAACTAGAGCTCAATTAAATGACAAGTAACAAGCTGCAAATTTACTTAAAAACTAATACCAGTAATTTAGGTATTCTGTGAACAGTTTTACTTGGTGAAAGTTCCACAAACCTGCAAACCACTATAAGCGTAAAACTGCACAAACAGAAATGTTGGGTATTTTCATGGACACTAAAACGTAGTTTCATTCACCTATTGTGTTTAGGCTCACATGCGACAACTGTGAGTAACTGCAAACCTGCTCTTTGATTTCAGTTAGTAACGGCGCCAACACTGGCTCTAGAATTGGCAAACATACCCTGTGAGGGTAACTCCAGCCAAAGAGCTTCCATGCCAATTAAAAAAAAATAATAATAATCTGGCAACACACAATAGCAGATTTCTGACTATTCAACCAAAGATGTAAATTTTACATAAAATAATAAGCCAAATTTTTTGTACAATGAAAAACATGCAACTTACTTTCTTATTACGATGGACAAGCAAATTGGACACACACTGCATGTGCAATGATGTGTAATAATGCTGCTGTAACAGGATGCACTATTACAGGAAGATTTTAGAGCAGGGGTCAACAACATGGCCCCCAAGGACCACATGAGCACCAATGAACAGCATTTAAAATTGTATTTTATCGTTGCTTTTCTTCTTTAATTACATTTGCAGATTGCATAGATTTGAAAATGATGACACAAAAAACAAACTCTATGTAAACTCTAATGTTCATGTTCTAAACGTTCATGGAGAGTAAGCTTGCAGGCACAGTGAAGATGGGGAGCTGAATGTGGCTTCTTATGCCAAAAACAATTGCTGATATTAAATAAAGTGCAGAATAGTGGTATCTGATTCCCACCTTGTTAAGTCATTGTTGAAAATCATAAACTGAATCATTCGCATAGATGAGCATCATTAAAAATAACATAGAACTAAATGTAAGGGGGCTGAGTTCGTTTATCAAAAGGGGAGTGAAAGTAGCTCAAGTCGAAGAGCAAAAAAATCAATGCTGCACAAGCCGTGGCATATTCCAACAGGGTGCGTGTTTATTTCCCACAAAATTATAAGCTTTATCTACCAGAATAACAATAAGGAGCCCGGTTACACGACTCCTACCAGTACATACATGTAAAACTGTAGTGGTCGCACAAACTCAGTCCTTACAACTTGAGAAGAGGAAGAAGAAAAAGAAGTGGGGGAGAAGAAGAGAAGAGGAGGGGGAAGAGGGGAGACGAGCATCATAACCGTCACTTCCCCCGGCTGATGATGCCGTTCCTCTCGTATCCTTACAACCAAAGTACATTTCTCATAACGACTGTTACATAAAGGTAAACCGAGCAGATGTGTTATTTAAGAAGAGTGTATTAAACTGGTAGCCCTTCGTTTGGTTCAGTGCCTGTGAAGCAGCTCTCAGTTTCAAATAGTTTGGTGACCCCTGTTTTAGAGAAAGTGATGGAATTTTGCTGAGAGGATATGATCGCTTTAAACCACAAATGCATTGATCACGTTCATTAGGTAAAAGTCATAAATGATTACATTTAGATCACAAACTCCATTTCAACTAATCCCACAAATAGGGGACAAAATTCCTTCACTCCAGAGAACGCAGTTCCACTGCTCCTCAGCCCAGCCTGCTGACCTGGTGAGGCTACTATAGAGCCTCATTCTAATGACAAGGCTTTTTCTATGGAGAAGCTGTGTGTGTCCTTGTAAACAGTGGAGACACTTTAAAGAACCCCCAATTACCTGTGGTAGGGTTTGGCTGAAACACTTTTCACAAGTGACCAACATCCATGTTGCAGTGGGAGCTGAATCAAATGGAAATTAAGCTACTGGGGAGTGTTAGTTTTGCCAATCAGAAATTAGGAAAGTACAACACGATGATGTGTTTTGAAGCAGAAGGATGTGTGGAGTCTGTTAAACGTATGGCGGCGGTAAAGACTGAGTAAAGTGAAAGTTGTCAGGGCCTAAGAAAAAACAACAACATTGGGTGTTTAATTCACTGAATTACTTAACACCTTCAACCAACATTTATATGAACAGTGATTTTACAATTGTTATATTATATAATTGCTGAATTAAAGATTTCGCAATGTTTTTTTAATACGGGCTCCAGGATAAAGGCCTGGTCGGACCGAGCGCGCGACAGCTAATCTAACAAACAAGCTCTTTCGTTTTACTAGTTTAACCAAATAACGCAAATTCCGTCTTCTGCAGCTACCTGCTAACTAGGACAAATTAGCAGCCCAGATAATCATGTATTATTTAACAAGAAAATGCGACGACTACAACACGAACTATTCCCACGAATAAACAATTTAACCGCGACTTACATTAGCTTCGTAGCCAGGAACGCTTCCAAAATGGCGAAGTGAAAAGTTCACTAGTTGCCTGCGTCTGTTCGCGTATTTAAAACACTTTACCCATTCTTTCAGAAATAATACATGCTGTGAATAGTTGTTATTTTTGTGCCAGATATGAGAAATGAATGCCAGCTACTTACATATTTTTGCGCTTTTTTGTTTCACCTTCTCAGACCGCAAAGACGACAGCACAAGATATGTCTCCAAGCGAATCCGCTGACTGACTTCCGGTCATTTGATTCCTTTTCCTGTCGAAGGAATACGCTAGCACGTGTCCTTATTCTTTTTTGTAATTTACTTTTTATAGATATAGCACACAAATGTTCACGATCACTCTTAAATAAATAAATAAATAATAATAATTTACTTGTTTTCCCACTTTGGGGGGTGGGGGGTGTTAAGATTTTTTGTTTGTTCTTTTTGTTTGCCTTGTTGTTGTTTTGTTAGGAAAAATATACATTTTACATGCATTTTACATGCAAGTCATACATTTGTTCTTTTTTGTCATACAAAAAGAACAAACAAAAAACCTTACCCCCCCCCAAAGTAAATAATAAAATAATAATAATAATAATAATAATAATAATAATAATAATAATAATAATAATAATAATAATAATAATAATAATAATAATATATATATATATATATTGTATCAGGTATTGTACTTCAAACAAAGTCTGGCCTTATTGGCCGAACATATTCCAGCCAATCATTCTACAGCTTCTTAAACTTGTCCACTTCAAGTCTGCAAATATAGGTCAGTCTCTCCATAGTATATACACTGCTCCAAAAATAAAGGGGACACAAAAATAAGACATCCTAGATCTGAATGAATGAAATATTTTTATTAAATACTTTGTTCTTTACATAGTTGTGTTGACAACAAAATCACACAAAAATTCTCAATGGAAATCAAATGTATCAACCCATGGAGAACTGGATTTGGAGTCACACTCAAAATTGAAGCGGAAAAACACACCATAGACTGATCCAACTTTAATGTAATGTCCTTAAAACAAGTCTAAATAAGGCTCAGTTCTGTGTGTGGCCTCAATGTGCCTGTATGACCTTCCTACAAACCTTGGTCATGCTCCTGATGAGGTGGCAGATGGTCTTCAAAGAGATCTCCTCTCAGACCTGGACTAAAGCATTCACCAACTCCTGGACAGTCTGTGGTGCAATGTGGCGTTGGTGGATGGAGCGAGACATGATGTCCCAGATGTGCTCAGTT
>JBBIGC010000033.1:7781782-7801560 GCA_037576955.1 Lepidarchus adonis
ATCCACTGTTTGATGTCTTTCACGCATTTCTCAATTATATTAAGCTGTTGTTTCTCATCTGGTTTTGCAGAAACATATTTCATCATCTACAGTACGTAGAAGGGGTGGGAATCGCAGGGTATCTCACAATACGATACACAATATGTGGCCCACGATAATGAGAATATGGAGAAACTACGATTCTGCGATAATTGATATATTGCAAGACAATTACGTAGTGATATAACACAGAAACACAGGGATTTATTAATTTACATAAGCAACAGCAATGCTATTGTCACCTTTCCCATTATCATTTAGCTATGCTGTCAGCTGGTAAATGGAACCATGAATTCTGCTATCTATCAAAAACCCCTGAAGAAGAATGTCCAGCCTTCTGTTCGTGAACTCAAACTGAAACAAATGTGGGTTCTGCAGCAACACAATGATCCAAAACACATTTGGTTGAAAAAAATTTTTTTTTTGTTGTTATTTTTTTTACTTTGGTGTGGCCTAGTCAAAGTCCTGGCCTGAATCCTTTTGAGATGCTGTGGAACCTTAAAAGGTGGTTCATGGTTGAAAACCCTCTAGTGTAGCCAGTGGGCCAAAATTCCTCCCCAGTGCTGTAAAAGAATCATTACAAGTTATCGCAAACTCTTGATTACAGTTGTTGTTGCTAAGGGCCCAACCAGTTATTAGGTTTAGGGGGCAATCACTACATGGCCATGTAGGTTTGGATTTTTTCTCTCTTAATAATAAAATCCTTTACTTAAAAACACATTTTGTGTTTATTTGTGTTGTCTTTGACTAATATTTAAATTTCTTTGATGATCTAAATCAGTGTATATAATAAGTGTGACAAACATGGAAGAAAGAAATCAGGAAGTATCACACTACTGTGTCCTGACATCAAGGCAGCATCTTTTCCCGGAAAGTCAATGAATATTGCAAGACAATGCCAGGCCTCATTCTACATGTACTACAACAGCATGCCTTTGTAGATAGAGTGGATGTGCCTGACTTGCCTGCTAGCAGTGGAGATCTGTTTCCCATTGAAAACATATGGAGGTTATTGAAGAGGAGAATCGGACAATGGCCACCATGGCATGTTGAACAGCTAAAGTCTCGCATAAAGCAAGAATGTGTGAAAAATCCAGTTGCTGAACTGCAACAGTTAGTCTTCTCAGTTCCCAAATGATTAAACACTGTTGAAATGAAAAACTTTTTTAATGTGGTGTAACACTTTTAAAAAATGTGCTACAGGTGTCAAATTCTAAATTTGTTTATATTTACAGTGCATTTTGTATCTAATATTCAAACGGATTTCTTTCTTAGTAACTCAAATGTCAAAAGATATAATATAAAGCACCAAAGACAAAATTTCATTATATCCCATTATCTTTAATCATCATTTATTAGAGCTGTCACATAGCAACAGAAAAAGTAATACACATAGCTCCCTGAAAGAGAAGCCTTACATGAAAATATCAATCTTCAAATCCACGAAAATAAATACTGAGTTTACAAAAGTTATTCTACAACTTATAGGGAGATATACAACACATTCATGCTGAGAACTTCTGCCTTCAGGGCTTTGAGGTGTTCCAGAGTGGTGCTTGTCTGTTACTCTGTGTGTTTGTGTGTCTGTATGTGAGAGAGATTAAACCCAGGGGCACACGTCATTTGAAGGCTTATTCTGGACAATGCTCACACTCTTTTTGAGGCAACATATTGTTGCAAAATTAAGTAAAGATGCATCAAATTCTCATTGCTAACTAGCTCTTTGAAGTCACAGTTAGTACTGGAAATAACAAAACTGGTGGATATTTGCTATTTATTCTTTCTCATTTGCAGTTCACTGAAAAAAACCCAGAAATTCTGTCAAAAACAGACTCAACATTCAGTCCATATCACATTTGAGGATTTGAATTTGATGAAATATTTCTGTTGAGCATACACTCCTGTTCTGTCAGTACTTGACATCAAAATAAACAAATAAAACAAAGTAATATGAAATAAATATTAAATTAAGAAGTACAGAACCAAACCTTGTGTATTACATGCAATTATGAAATCACATGTGAGTAGTACAGCAAAGGTCATAATGCTTGTCTTCTAAAGGCTAACCTAAGGTACTTAAAAATGAGGGCGCTGGAAAGTTTTTTTTTTTTTTTAAGTTGACAGAACCTTCACATAATGTTAAAAAAATCTTGATCTTGAAAAGTCATTGAAAGTTTCCTCACAATCAAACCTTTTTTCAAATGTGATTCCTTATGTGATCAAAACTAGTTCTTCTACAGCTTTGCTCACATTTAAAAAGAGATGTTAACAACATAAATGGCCAGTATTTAATCTTCATTTGCAAGAGCAGAATTGAGTTTGAGTTGTGGATCCTAGTATATACAGAATCTACATGAACAGAGTCTGAAACCTCCCACTTGTGCCCAGGACACTGACAGTAGATTAAATGTATTCTCATCAAGCTTCAAACATCTTCCAAAATGACACATAGTGAAATTATGCAAGCGATTTCTTTCTTGATTGCCTCTGCTACTGAAATTGCTCAGTGACTTGTGGTCAAAAAGTGCTACATAATTGAAAGCTTGAAGTGTCAGAGTGGAACTGGAGTATCCAAAATAACTCTCCAAGCTGACTGTTTATAATTAACGTTCCTTAAAATGATTTCATAATACACAGTTGGCACAGTTCCCTGGGAAATTGTCCCAGGTAAACAGATCTTTTGATATTAACATTGTGTGACGTGTAAGCTTACAGTGCAAACTTCTATGACCTTTCTTCAATATCTTTGTCACCCAAAATCAAATGGGACAGAGTTTAGCTCATTTCTGCGGAGACTTTTATAAACCTGCACAAGTACAAGTTGGCTGTGAGGTCACAACCATGTACATGTTATCAATATCACAACATGAGAAGCCCGTTGAGTAGCTCAGCAAGACGTTGCTCTGTAGAACAATGAGCAATCCTTCGTTGAATTTAACTGTTCTGTACTAAGATGGAAGAATAATGCAGTGCCTCTGACCGAAGCATATGTAAAGGATCACATGGACCACAATCAGATTCTTTGCATAAAAAATTTTCCTATTTACAATAAAATCAAAACAGACATAGATGCTGAGCTCTGATCTTTTGACCCTTAGTATCAGATGCTAAAGATTGGCTGGTTAAACAAATTTTAAAAACCCAATTAAGTATTTTCTCATCCACCTATAAGTGTTTTACCTTAAAGTTCATGAAACTCTTAATTCTTCTTCTTTTTTTCCACTGTGTCAAGCTAACACACCATCACGCTTCAACAATTTTCCACACATACGTATCACAGTAAGGAAACCAATCAAAAACCTTTTCTCTCATCATCAGTTTTCAAATTATTTTACGATAAGTCTTTGTTAAAATATTGGCAACCAGAATACTGTCTGATCTATGAAAACTATAATTAATGTATTATAAAAAGTGCTATAAGTGCTTTAATTGCAGAAGAGGTCATCAATGAGAAATAAACAAAAGCATGGAGATAAGTGCTAATTTCTACTTGTTCGATATTAATATTCTACTGTATATAATGCTCTGACAACATTGTGTCAATATGTCCCTGTAAAATTACAATAAATTGAAAATATTTCCTCTGATGAAATTAACTGACACTAAAGATCTTACAGCTACAGATTTCTTGATATTTACATTCTTACATTCTTTAAATAAACACAAATAACACATCTGAAAAGGGACCATTATCCTTTGCTTTACGGAGAGGCACAGTTATAGGCTGAGAAAACTTCTAGTATGTAGGCTGCTGTGTTTAAGAAGGACAGAAATAAGAGTTTGGCCAAGCTGGTGAGAAAAGCTGGTTTGAGAAACAGATAAGATACAATGAGACATTCAGTACTATTCGTAACTGCCACAGAAGTGTGATGAAGTACAATTCCATCATTACTTTGTGACATTTAAGTTCTGTTTAAACTAAAACAACACTGTAACTTAAATGGTGAAGATTATCTCAAGGATCCGAGCAGCTTTATATGTGTATGGATATGTGGAAACTCTTCTAAGACTAATTAGAACTTTTAATCGTTACGGCTGAGGAAGCTATGGCATTGGCACTGATTTAACCTGGCAAGAAGCTTTGAATCACTGATGAAATATCCGTTTGGCAACGTATGTAAAGTGGAGCCCTGACCTATAGCAGCTGGCTACTCTATCTGACTAGACCAGAACATAATGTAACTAAATGATGAGGCCCAAATGCAAGAGGTGAATGAAAATAGAGGAGCATACTCACGCTCAGTTCCTGCTAATGTAGTAAGTAAATCTGTCTGAAGCTGAATGTTTGTTCTCACCCTGCTGGGCCCCTGGTAGGTGGGCTCCTTCTGGTTTCAGGAGGCATGCTCCAGAGGGGAGATATGCTTCGTTTTTGTTCTGGGGGCAGTGTGGGCTTGCTAAGACTCCCATGCACTGTTGGTGTGCATACTCAGGAACCTCTTCCAGAGGAGGCATACGTCTGAATGGATATGTGCTCCTGATTTCTGAGGAGCATCCACAGGCCTTCATGTAGGCCCTTGACTGCAACTCTAGAACCGTGCTGTATTACCAGCAACCAGAGCATCACCCTCTGTGTTTTCCACCTCACCTTAACACCAGGACGCCATTAACAGTGTGCTTGGTGAGTGAGCCATTGGCTTTGGGAGGATCTACTCTCTGCATTGGTGGTGGATGAATGCTGTACCTCTATTTGAGTTCCCCCCTTGCACTTGGGCCCTCTCATTTCAATCAACCCAAACTTTACATATTATTGTTTCACATATGCATTTAAAGATGCAATGCAAATGGAAAAAAACAACCACTGTTGCCAATGCGAGTTTGTTTAGAACATGCTTATCAACTCCAAAACTGGATAATAGCTCTACCTGAGGTCCTTGTGGCAGAAACATTAAGAACAATTTGCAGAAGAGAACACTGGTAAATACATTTTCCTTGCAGAATTTTTGTGGACTTTTTGTTCTTCCAAAGGCACAGTTTCAGTAACATCTAAAACAATAGATATCACATCTGCCTCTTAGAGTGGATTTAAAAGTTCTCTTTGATGTAATATATAGTACAATTTGCTAGTATTACATAGACTTTTTAATATTGGGAATTATTTAAAAACACACATAGAATTGTCTTGGTCAAATTCACCCCTGCACGAAACCTGTGTGTCAGCACAGTACAGTTTAGCAGAAACTTGGTCTTGGTTGTCAATTCTACCCAACCTCCATACCCATACAAGTTCCTCACAAATAAAGCTTGATCAATTCTGTTGGTGTTACCCCAAATAATTACCAAATAATAGTAGTGGGGAGCAAAAGAGAATCCAATACATACCATATCACTGTACTACCACTCTTTTACATTAGAAATTATTACATCCAAAAATAAAAATCTTATACCTTTGGCAACATTATTCACTTTTAGATTTTGGATTAAATGTCTCAGTCCACCTCCCAGGAATTTGTACCTGCACTGCCCTGCATAAGCATGTGTAGCAGGTTTGGTAAGATGTGCTGGGATGACACCTTCCAGTATTGGTCCGGATGACGCAGAAGCCTTTGTCAGAAGCAGGATTCCTGTGACTCTGTGTCATTCTGCACTGACAGTTTCTCCTGTTCAGTATGGTTTCCATTGTGAAGAACAGAATATCTAAAAGTGAAAAGAAAGGGAAAGGTTATATCAGTTGCAGTACAATTGAACATTTTTGCTGCATTTTAAGATTTGAACACAGTTGTCATACTTGGACAGTCGATGTTGAATAACTTTCAGTCAATTGATTTAGGACTGCACTGAATGGCTTTACTCCGAAACAAGGGGAGGAGCGTAAGAAAACTTTAACTGCAGAGTCCATTTCACAATAAAGAGTTAGAACTCTTTTAATTGTGCCTGTACTTACAAAACAAGTCACACTCTATTTGAAGTGACTCTTAACTCATCCAGTGATTCATTCACAGGGTTATTTCTAATCTTTTTAATCAGTGCCTCTAAAGACAATAATTGTGCTGCAGTAAAGCCATTATATAAGTGTTTTTAAAATATTTTAATTAAAAGGAAGATTCTGGCCAATTAAACACAAAAACCCTTCACAAGTTATTTCAAGTCTCTGGACAACAGTATTTTTTAATTGTAAAAAACATTCATGACTTTCATCAGTGATTCCGAGCATAATACACATTTCTACAACAATAACTGACTTGTACACCAGGAGTTATTCAACAAATGGATTCTGGAAAAAAGACTCAGGGATTAATACTGATAACCTGATTAAGCAGATGTGTAAAATTGACCAAAACCATTTCTAAAGAGTTTCCTTGAATAGAATTTCTACAATTTAAAAAATCCCCTTGTAGTAGATACAGAGACACAAGTCATTCCAAATGTTTTGATGTGAAATGGTTCACTACACAGAAACGTACTTGTCAGATTTTCATTATAGTGAGGTGTCACAGGTCTTAATTTACAATGTCTACAATAAAAATACAGACGTTTTATTTACTCTTCAAAACCATCAGTGCACCTGCACATATCTTTTGAGTGTTATATATCATATTGATCATTATAAAACTCAGGCGGGTTTTAGAGGCATCTGTAAGTGTCTTCAGCTGTTTGGTTCCTTTCACCACTACTTTAACAAAGTTTGAAATGAAGTTACTTTAGAACAGATAAAATCATATCAAGTATTTTGTTGCAATTTTAATTTCATCTGCATCTTTCATTGCATTTCCCAGAAATGATAAAGTACCCGTGCAATTCCCTTTTCATGTGTCAAAGATTTTTCACATTGTTATACTACACTGAATATGAATAATATATTGAGGAATGAAGGTGAATGATTTGATAGAAAGTCTCTTTTATGCCCTCAATATGGTAGAGGCCCTCATGTGGATTTCTTACAGCATATTTAAGTTATTTTGATGCAAAAATCTGAACTATCAATCACGCCTTTAACCTTGATTCTTTAGCTAGTAATGGTCTAATTATTGAAAAGGAAATGAATCGATGGAGCTCCTAGCAACCAGACTATTTCCAGATTTCAATACCTCTGACATGATGATGACCCTTTTATATGAGCTGTAACAGTCAGGAAATAAAGGCTGTGGTGAGAATTTATAATGGCCTTCTACATACAGTAAGAGCTACCTGCAGCACACTCACGCTCTTCTTGGGGCAGAGTTGTTCTGTGGGACAGAGTATGCTGCCTAAACGCTTCCCAATTACCTCCCTCTCTGGAAGCAGCCATCTACCCCAAAAATCATTACAAACCCTTTTGATAAACAAGCAAAGTGAAGGCAATTCCTGTCATGAAATTGGGCATGAAATTTACCTTGAAACCCTTCAACCTCTCCAAAGTTACTAATGTTCCGGGATTCAGAAAGGAAACGTGCTACAGCTCTTCAGTGAAGCAGAAAGAGGAATTGCTGCCACATTGCTTCTCTCATACTCAACAATGTACTGTTTGTAGAGGTCTTTATCTACACAATCAAGCCTGTACAGAATAGCAGGCGGAGGAAAGGCTGCAAGTCTTTTACAAATAAATGTGTAATGGATGAACTAGGATTAAAAATATTTTTCCCATTTACATTATACATTTAAATACATAAAATATTTTAAATAAATCTTATCTTTGTATTTCCTTTATTACTATAATTAATGATGTAAAACTTATTTAATCAATGCAATGCTTCAATCAACCCTACTATACACCATAAACATTTTAGACAGCTCTCTTGGTGTACCAGGCAGCAAACAGGAGCAGGAACATTTGCTGAGAAAGCGAATATGTGCAGCATGCACCTGTTTAATTAAAAACATCACTCTTTAAACTGATTGTCTAGAGGCTTCTATGGCTGATATATACACAGGGTTGGGGTTTGCGCTGTATCTGGATCTGGATTGTGTGTGCTGCTGCATGTCTCCAAATCCCACAGAGTACAACCAGCAGGACAAAGACAAAGGAGAAAGGATGAGAAAGAGTGGGATAGAGAGAGCAAGGGATGGAGAGAAAGAGAGGGATAGAAGGAGAAGAGGGAGAGGAAGAAAGAGAGAGTGCTGCATGTTTGTTTTCACTTCCGCTCCACTGACATCATTAAAGTCTAGTCACTCTTTTCAAGTCCGCTAGTTGCTGTTCCAACAGTCCATGGCAGGCCATCTGTAGTGCGATACAGCACAGACCACATCAACCTCTCCCTAGGGGGCTTCCCTCACTATGGAAAGAAGAGAACAGTTTTCCAGACATTTGCCCTGTTTCCACCAGGCCCAAAATATCAGCTTTGCTTCAAAAAACTAAGATAAACTCTTCATAAATAGACTGACAGCTGATTTATCTTTTGAAGATCCCTGTATGTCCCTGTATACATCCTGCATCCTACATCTTTGTTAAATTGTGTCTTAACCTTTCCCTTTAGGTCCATATATAGCACTTATAGAAAAGAATAGTTTTTTATTGTCATTGTACAGGAGTACAACAAAATATCTACCAGCAACAGTCATTATTTGTATACGACCATATTCAACCACTTTCTGTACCTTAGAATAAACATTCTGTTTTGTTACAGTGCCTTTAGGATGATTACTTTTGCTAACTTACTTTTGACTGCATATATGGACTAGATTGCAAAAGCAAGTAACTTTTAATCCATAAACTAGAAGATGAGTGGTGCGTTAAAAAGCGCACATTTTACATGGAACTCTAAGGAAAAAAACATTTTCCTAATTAAGTCTGATCTTCCCTCTGTCTATAGCCAAATAAAATGTTTATAGGAAAGAATCACACATAATGCAAAGCAGAGGAAAAAAAAAGTTTATGACATTCCCTCTTTTGTTGTTTTGTTGCCAAGTGCTCTAGGCAGTAAAAAAAAAACAAGTTTCCCTGCTGAAGAACCATGAAATAGTTGTACTTTGAGCACTAACTAGGCCTTCAGTTGGTTTTACAGAGCAGTTTTACAGACACGGGTATCGAAAACACGTTTCACGTGACTGATGTTTAAAGAAATAGAAGCGTAAATCCACTGAAATAAACCCACAAATGTCAAGACTTAGTAGGGATTTAGTCTTATGATTTTTGAGCAGCCTTACAGACTCTGCGGTGAAAACATAAAAGAACAAACGGCAGCATTAGAAAAATAACACTGTGTCTGTAAAAAGACGAGCAAATACATAACGTCATTTATAAGATTTCCTATCTATCTACTGAATTGTTTTTTGCTATAATTTGTGACACAAGCTCTCTGATTTCAGAGGGAGGAGAAACATAGTCTGGGCCAGAGAAACGGGGAAATTCTCTCCTGCTGCACAGGGCTGGGATTATCCAAGACAAGGCACACTAAGATAACTTACTTCACAGTATGATACCATCTGCAATTTCAGGCTTACTCAGTGAAAGGAGAGGGTTGGCAATCTATTACAAGCTCATCTACTTAGACATGTTCCAGTTCACATCGGGGCACAAGAAAGAGTGCCAGGGACAGTAAAAAGAGCAAAGTCTGAAGGATAATACACTCATTCTACTAGAGCTCTGAGCTGCTCAGATTACATTGTTATATACTAAAAAATTACAGAAATGTTTGGACAGTCTATAAACTGTTAAATATTTTTGGGGGAACTGAGGATACCAATTGTTGCAGTTTACTTGATAAAAAACTGCTCAACAATCCATAATTGTAAGTCCCTGACTCTCGAACATAAATGTTCAATTGGAGACCGATATGGACTACTGGCAGGCAATAATAAACATGCATTCTGTCTATGAATCAATATCACTGTTCTACTAATATAGGAAAAAAAATTTGCCTGGAGGCAAATGTTCCCAATATGGAATATTGGTGTCAGTGGTACCTTCACATGTATGCATGTCACGAATGCCGTGAATACAGATGTGCCCCTATACCCTGACAGCAATTGGTGTTGCACCTTTTCACTGACAACAATATGGCGCATTTGCAGAGCAAATTCAGAAGCTGTTTTTCTGAAAACAAGCTGGAACAAGGACTTAATGACAGCAGACCTTTCCACCATGTTTTAGTCTTTTCGGCATAGGACATGCACACCTGCATCCTTCCATGAACGTACCCATATTTTTCATTATATTTTATGCAATCTTACATTCTTTCATGAAGTTTGGCACAAAGCCAAAACCTTTAAGTAAGAGTACCTTCTCCTGTTTCACATTTGACTGCTTATTGCAGAATGTTTGGTGTAAACATTGGTGTAACTTGAATATTCAATAAATGTTTTAGCCTAATTGTGCCTTATTACTAATTATTTCTATTAGAATATTTACAAAATCCAACCAATTTGATCAAGCACAACCAACTGTTTTATACTTTTGTTTAGATTTTACAGATTTTCATTTATTGTATAATAGAAAATGTTCCAGCTTTTCCAGAGATGGAGATAAAAAATTAAATACATGGATTAAATTGATACATTGATTCACCAAAACACCCACAAAAACACTCATCTTGATCAAGTAGCTTAGTTGCAGAGTACACAAAAACTTGGCGAATGCTCTGAAAACCTGTTTCTAGATCTCAGTTTAAAAAAAGTCAGCATCCTGACCTAAAAGCAATATATTTTGCAACAGTAATTTGGAATGACTTCAAAAATCAGATGAAAATCCTAAACTAACAAAGCTGAATATCTGCAGATGTTCATTTTTTTAAGAACATACAGTACTTCAGAACTCTTAAACGTAACCCTATTGTTTCTTTAATGAGGGAAAATAATTGTCATAATCACAATCTAGATTCTGCATATGTACAAATGATCCTTCAGAACCTGTTGTCAACATGGGGCTTTTTATATAGTGGTAGAACACAGAAAGCACTAATACCATATACTGACCCATTTTGCAATGCTGGCATGCATGTGGAACAACATGATTTTCTTCCCTTATTACATTCAGAACTCCATACTCCAAAGTCCATAATTACTTTGGAGTGCAGTGTTTATTTCATATTCTTGCATAATTTCGGCCAAAAATATGAATTAAGAAAAAAAAAGATTATGTAGCATAGGCCACCTCACCTTTTCAATTGCTGTCAGTCATTCCTTCACTTTAGACTACATGTGTGTTGCTGCATAATCTGCTAATAATGAATAGTGTTTGATTAGGTTGTGGATAGCAGCCGGTCATGTGCTAAATTTGGTGTTCAAACAATGCAACTCATCTCCACAACTCTCATATTTCCAGTGTCACATTGTTCTGTGCAATTACATCAATGACAACAGAATGCCAACCAATTACGTGATTGTTAGAACATTTTAATTTAACAATTAAAAATGTAAGAGAAATTATTAAAAAAATATAGGTTACACTCATTTCAAAAACACCATTACTAATCTATTCTACGTCTCAAACAAAAGTACAGATGATACCACCTGGCTCTTCCAGCAAAGGCTCACATTCATTTAATTCCCAGATGTAACCAGGCCTATTTACAATATAGTAAATAATTTTAAAACTAATACATAGGGGAAAATAAAATAAGTTAAGATATCAGTATGATATGACATTTCCTTGCCAAATAGTCACACAATCAGGCCCCAGATCAACCAGACTGAGCCTCCTCTGCCAGCAAGACATGAATTTCAGGGAGCACTCTGCACCCTGTTGGCTTTGCTCCATGGAACTAAGTGTGTATATCATTTAAACAACTCTTTAACATCTCAACCAGATGAGGTTCTAGACTCACACATATGCAAAGATAAAAGGTTTGATTGCTTATGAGTTGAGTGACAGCAGAAGTGGAGTGCTCATGACTTGACTGTTTTGCAGTCCAAAATGAAGAGCAGATTTTGGAGTGGAATGTCAGAAAAGAGCGAGAATAAAGGAGAGCAAAATGGAAAAGGAAAGGTACAAAGAGGCTCTCGGAGGAAAGAAGAGTGCCATTGTTTACGTAAGAGGCACACTTCTCATTGAAAGTGCTCGTCCTTGTCAGCACGGACATGTGTGTGTATGCATGAGCAATCATAAAAAAAAACGGAGAGCAGGAAAAGAGAGAAGTCTGTTTAGGTACATGTTTGATTCATTTTTCCAGTGCATAAACCTGACTAAAATCTGGCAATAAATGTTTACAAGCCTACCTCATGGCCAATGGCAGACGTTTGATTAATACATGCACAGCAGCAGTGAGGGGCTTTCCTTCTTCCCTTCAAAATGCCAAAAATAGCCCAACACATGACAGAGAGCTGATAAGCGTCTCCAGATAAGCAGACGTATACAGCTCACCACACCAACAAAATCCAGCAGGTACATTCTTAAAAATAAAGGAGCCAAAAGGGAAAGCAACGAGTGATGCCACATAAGAACCACTTTTGGTTCCCTAAAGCACTGGTTCTAAAACTTGTCCTCAGGAACCTTGGGACAGTCCACATTTTTCCTATAAGCCTACAGTGCAGTGAAAATAATGTTTGCCCCCTTCCTGATTTCTTTCTTTCTTTCATATTGGTCACGGTTACATTTTTCAGATCAAACTAATTTTAATATTAGACAAAGATAACCTGAGAAAATACAAAATACATTTTTAAAGGATTTCATTTCATTTATAAAGTAAAAAAAGCTAGGAGGTTAGGAAGAACTGCAATTAAGCATTAACTATCCAACAATGTGCCAGAGGTAATGGGATAGAAACCTTGCAAAAAGGTCAATATTTGTCTCGTCATATTTTTCCAAGTGTTGGGAATCAAGATGTTTTTTTTGTCTTTTTGGTCAGCTGTGATTTTTGCCTTAGAAATCCCATGGAGGCCATTTTGCCCAGTCTTGTTGTTGAATCATGAACAGTGACCTTAACTGAGGCAAGTAAGGCCTGCAGTACTTTAGATTTTGTTCTAGGTTCTTTTGTGACTTCCTGGATGAGTTGTCAGTGCGGTCTTTGACTCATTTTAGAAGGTCGGCCACTCCGGGAAAGGTTCACCACTGTGCCAAATTTTCTCAATTGGTGGATAATGTGTCATCATGGTTCACTGGAGTCATTTAGAAATGGCTTTGTTACCCTTTCCAGACTGATATGTGTCAATGTTTCTCATCTAATCTGGAGTTTCTTTCTGGCATGATGTGTTGCTTTTTAAAAATCTTTTAGCCTACTTCACTTTGTCAGGCAGGTTGTATTTCATCTATTTCAATCATATATTTATGATTTATTGATTTATTGCACTCTGGCAGTAATCAGTCTTGGGTGTGGCTAGTGCAAATTAAACAAAACTTTCCAAAAAAAGAGTGGTTGATCAAAGTTCACCAAATGACTTTTTCACACATGGGCAGGTAATACTGGATAGTTTTTTTTCATGTGACAAATTTGGAAAAAAAAGAAATATTTTTTTACAGCATTGTACATGTTCTGAGCAAAAAAATGTGGACCATTTTGGGGTTCTAGAGGACCACACTGAAAACCACAACTCAAAAGAACCTTACAGCTAATGCATATAAAGCACTATTGCCACAGCTCAATTTTACATCTCAAACTAAAATCACATTGCACAGATCTCTGTATTCATAAAATCCATTGATGTTACAAAATTTGACAGAATAAAATAAATGTCTTTTCACTCGTCTAGATCCACATTTGCAAAAATGTGGTTACTTCCATATGACGCAGAAACACACTTAACCAGCAGGACACCAGTGTTTCTGTACTTAGTCCTGCTGCTTTTCTTGGATGACTGGGCCACGGCCTCATTTTCAAGACACATGGAGGTATTTTTACAGAGCAAAAGCAGGAGCGCTTGCACTTGAATACCTGCCACTGATTTTCCTTTTACTCAATATGCAGTAATTTGGCGCTTTTAAAATCTGCTGCCATGTGTCAGAAAAGTGAGGTCCTGACACACATCAGAAATATCCCTCATAAATCTAACACAGGCAGAGTTTACTTTAGGACTATCTAAAATAATGTTTTCTTTTTTGTAAACTGAACAGTTTTTAAGTCAATTGCAGAGAGAGAGATTCACATTCTGAGCTATGCAAAAGCCCCATTTGGAAATCCCTTGGAGACAACAAAATGATGGAACCTTAAAATAAAGTTGTATGCAATCCATGTACATTACAGCTAGCCTACAACTCCTCGAATGGGTATAATATGCAAAAACAGATATTCAAATGTTTTGAACCAATTTTGACAGTGGTATTGTCCATTAAAGTGCAGGTTTGTTATTGATTATAGAAATATACCTACATACATTTCATGCATTCACTCAATTTCTTGCATAATTTTTAATGTACCTATGTGTATGGCAAAGTCAGTCTTTGTAACTGTAGTGGATGCAATCGCTCAACAGCAACACTGATCAATGTTGGCTAAAACAAGAGCATAGACATTTCTTTTAGTCAATCATCTCAAGCTCTTTTAAGATAAGCAAAGTACTCTGTAATAAGCCATCTGTTATTGTATACTTTTGGGTTTGGCTCATATTTGAGTTTTAAATTTAGCAATACTAATTAAATCTCGATCGGGTATCAGTTGTCACAGGTATGAGTTGGATTCAGGTTTCATTTTCATGCATGTTTTTCATTAACATATGGCTCTTGTAAGTACATTCAGCATTTTAACCTTTTAGACAGTCACAAAAAGGACTGCACAAGATCTGTTGTTATGAAATATGCAATAAACACTTGATGTCACGCTACTATGAGAAACGTTCTGAGAACACGTAAAAACATCAACACATTTGTTGTTTTATAGTTTTAAAAACAATGAACAATTGAGAGACAAGTAATAAAAACAATATGTATATTATATTGGTGAACTGTTTTTGTAGGAGTCATTACCTTACTAATTTTAGAACATTTTAATGGTATTTGCTTGGCTTATAAACATGTCAAGACAAATACCATTATATATGCGTTGTACAGCGAAGCAATTATTTTCCATTACACCACTGGGGGGACCACACGCATACATTTGCATAGTATTGGTTGAACAGACTCTTGTTAAATGTTCTAAATCCTCTGACAATACAAATCTTATATTGCAGGACTTAACTGTATCTAATAATTATTTCACATATTTCACCTGTACATCAGAAACGACCATTTAAAACTGTTTATACGTCTGATTGTGGCTTCGCTGTGCAGCATGAATGAGACTGAGACCAAATACCATTGACTGACCACAGAACCACATGTTACCACACAGCAAGACCACAAACTGCTCTTAATGTAAACACTTTCTGGAAAATGATACAACACATCTGTTCTCTAAAGCATCTGTCAAAGAAAAGTTAGTTAACATTATATTTCTGTTTAAATTAACTATAATAAAGTCTAAAATGTTGAGGAGCACATTGTTGTGTTCAGGACATCTTTGCTTTTTGCAGAAACAATGCCACTAAGATAATTATGGCACATTTAGTTTTTTATGACAGGCCATGACTAAAAAAGGCTGAGTAGTTTGTGATAAAATCAGCAATTAAAGAAATAAGAGCACTTAGAAGTTAACACCAAAGTTACCAACTGAATTTAATATAAAAACAGAAAAAGTTGAATGAATGCTTGGATACTGGGGGCAGGATTGTTGAAAGTGCTCCACTTCTCTTATGTAATGACAGCTTTTCCATAACATAATGTATCTAATAATAGACCTAGCTCTCAAGTCCCACTTCACAGGCTGATAAAAAAGGAATAATGTTAATAGACGCTAATAAATTTCATGTCCAGGTTATTTAACCGGGCCTATCAGATTTCAGTGTAGCCTGCTAAAGCTGAAATGTTTTTACAATGTTCACTTCTCTTTTCACTACAGGCCCCTCTAGGCCGTTTACTGCAAATGATCCTGACTTTCCTTTTATTGATCCATTGCTCTCAACCACTCATTAGTTTGTACTAATAAGAGTAAACTTTAGCATTAAGGACAGAAGTCCTGCACCACAAAACTGTCGCCATGATTAGTAGGGCTGAATGATTAATTACATTTTTATTGTAATCATGATATGAATTTAACAAGGACTCTGATAAGAGAACAGATACAATGAAACTAAATGCTATGTTAGGACCTGTGGTATAGTAACCTGACTGAACCCTGCACTCTTGTATGAAGGGATAGTACCTTATCCACTGCACTATCCAGCCACTAAAAGTCACATATAAACAGCTGAATACTTCTTCTTGCTTTAACTACTAACCTGTAAAATACTTAAAACCAGTGGTTCTCTAACAGGCTTGTGCTCATTTCCAAGCCCAACATGCATGGAATAAATATCATTATATAATATAATAAATAATAATATAATAAAATATAATATAAAAGTGTTCTTAATAGCTTGATTAAGCTAGATTTGAGTGAAAATGCTTAAAAATGAGTAAAACATGTTAACATGTTAAAACGTTATGGTAAGATGTGAAGAAGGGTATCTGATATCAGCAGAAAATATCAGTTTTAACAAATCAAGACCAAAATTACATACTCTGTAATGACATATTGTTAACTGTATATTTCGTCCTGTAGGTTAGTAGTATTTTTAGATACATCTTAAATGAAGTGTGTAAGTTAAATATAGTAATTTTATATATAAGATATATATAAGATCATAGGTTTCAAATGGAGTTAACATCAATATATGTACATGCTGCACTTCAATTCAGAAAAACATCACAATATCCAACATCTTTACTGCATCACACTTCATACAGTAGCTAAATTGTTCAGTCCCAATACTTACCCCGTACACTGAGCAATGTACATGCATCAATAAAAAATGCAAAGCAATAAACCTTATCAGTGAGGACCATGTTGGTGGTAGTTTAGTACATATGGCAGTACCATTCAAAGAGCTATGACAACCAAGATGCTTATAGCTCTGTAAATGGCGCTGCTATCTGCACCACACATTTTGACTCCTCATGGGTTTTCCTGCTTCTTTGGAGCGCTGAAGGAGAAATAGACAATTTATAAACGTAACTCCAGCTTTACTCAACCTCTTAAAATAAATTAAAATCTGATCTTGCCTCAGCAAAAAAGAACATAGCATCAGGATAGAGAAAATAAGTACATATTTAGTATACACTCAATCAATTTTACCAAATGTAATCCAGCATTTTGTGGACATGGAAACGGACTTGAACAAATAAACATTTGTATGCTGATTAAAACTGTATAAAAAAAAAAGGATAAATAAAATATCAAATGTTGAGTTTTGTGTACATCTACACAAAAATGTCATGAAACTCTTCAAATAGCACACTATGAAAGGTGGAACGGCTGAACCAATGTCAAACATGAACTTATTTAAACTTCTTTCAGTTCTAACTGAAACAAGAAATGAACAAAGAAAAAGAAAAAAAAGGTTTTCCTAATCGCAGCTGTGGAAAAATCTCATTTTGCTGATAAAGCTTAAAGTAATTTTTCACCACTGGGCAAGATCCAACCGCAGTCTACTGCTGGACAGCAAAGAAAAATCTAGGTCGCACTTGAGAAGTGGCCCTCTCTTGCTTTTCTTTGATTGTGACACCTAATTGCAGGTGTGCATTATGCAAATTAATGCACAAAGACAGATAATAGCCATAAAAAACTTTTTTTTTTCAAAAGGCATTGGTCTTACTTTCTTGTCCAATGGCCTATAAGGTGCAAAAATCTTATGACAAATACTCAGTATCATAGTAATGTGAGTACTAAATTACTCTAGCAGCCAGGGGTAAGATAGCTATTCAAATTTAAACGAGGGACATTAAAAGTCACTGATATCTGCCCTCAAAGTGTCAAGATGTTACAAGGGCATGTTTTTGTAAGATTTGCATTTGTCTTTATTTGGTCTGATAATTAAATGTTGAGCTTATTCCGTTTTTAAACATTTATTTATTTATTTATTTTGAATAATGTTGATGATGAAGATTATTATTATATTTTATTCTATATTATTATAGACATAACACTGATCAAGCTATGAGATTTGGGTGATCTTTAGTTTCTTTGTGACTGGACCATCATAGTTTAGAAAAGAGAATGGGCAGTGGTGAAGCAGTGTCATTCATTCTTAACTTTAGCTGTGGCTTTGATATTGACCAGGCGTCCCTGGTCAAGAGCTGACTGGAATCAATAAAGTGGTTCTTGCTGAAAATCAGTGATGTTGTCAGTTACGAACTCAACACTGCTCACTCTCCCCCCATTCCACACACACATCTGTCCCCAGATAACATGGCAATGTCAATGCCTGAGCCTATGCACGCACACAGCCTCCAATACGACATCTGCACTGGCATTGCTAAATTTAAACCAGACAGCAAACTGAGCTGCTCTGGAAAGGTTCAGACCCTTTGTTTCCACTATCATGGGCAAACTGTTGATTGATTGACTGTAATTGCACTGACTCAAATGAACAAGTCCTGGAGCAGCTCATACTTTTTAGGAGCAATTTATACATCTGCACAGACAATAGGACAAGCAGCTAGGCTTCAGTGTATATAGTGGGTGTCACACAGCTGTGGGAGGTCCACAGTAGTGAATGTGCATGTACAATACACTAAACAAAGCCAGTTCTTTGGCTACAGAGAAGAGTCATTGAGATTGAATGCTGGGCAGTAATTTTCTCACAAACCTACACTTAAGTGCCTCCTCTTCAATAGATGGCCAATTTCAACTGGTGAGACCGGTGGTACAGCTATTGAAAGATGTAATGGGATAATCATTTTTGGCAGGTCACTAACGATTGCTTGACGTCATAATAATGCGATTCACTCACACATAGTCTAAAAGCACAAAGGGCAACCTTACAAGCACCCAGCACAAACATTAAAAGAGTGGTAAAAAAATGATTGCTTTCAGACAATACAAGGTCACACACACCTCTAATTGAGGATATATTGATGCATATTCATACCAGAACATTGATCACTAGGTTTCTAAAATGCTAATTTTCAATCATTTAATTTCATAATTGATTCAAGCTGAAACATGTTTTTGCTTCACCCTATAAAAGCTATTTCAATATGTTGCTCCACAGAACACCACATGTCACTGGACAATACAGAATACTTGTAAAAAGGAAAATAAGGAATGCACATAACATAATCATTGCTTTCATGTAAAATAGTGTTTATAGTGTAGTACTCTGACTATACAATATGTTGAACATACTAAATTCAATTATGCCAGTTGAAGTAGACAGAGGACTGCAGAAATAAACAGAGGCAGATAGTAAAACTCTAATTATCAGTGATGAATCAGTCAGTGAGAGAAACACAGAAGGAGAAAGGCAGATAAGGAGTGGACACAAAAATGTGTCCTAATTAGTGCTCAGGTAGATCAATTACATAATAGAGAAAAATTGGTTACTCTCTTAATGAAATCAGTATTTTAACCACAACTTAAATTGAAGTCAATTTATTATCAGAAATAAAATGGATACAGAAAAGCAGCCCCAAAGCATAATGTTTCCACCCCATGCTCCACAGTGGGTATGGTGTTCTTGGGATGCAACTCCGCATTCTTCCACCTCCAAACACAGCGAGTGCCGTTTATACCAAAGAGTTCTAGTTTGGTCTCATCTGATCACATGGCATTCCTCCTTCGGAACATCCAGATATTCTCTGGCAAATTTTAGATGGGCTTGGACATGTGCTGGCTTAAGCAGGATTTTAATTCATGACGATGATATTTACATTATAGATCTCTCATATTTTTATTGGGACAACTTGCAGAATCAGTGGCTGACAAATACTTTTTTGCCCTACTATAATCTGACTTAATGTTTGTGAACACACACACACACACACACACACACACACACACACACACACACACACACACACACACACACACACACAC
>JBBIGC010000033.1:7813668-7834615 GCA_037576955.1 Lepidarchus adonis
TAAACTGCTGGCAACAAAAGTGAGTACACCCCTAAGTGAAAATGTCCAAATTGTGCCCAATTAGCCATTTTCCCTCCACTGTGTGATATGATTTGTTAGTGTTAGTGGTTTAGACACATGGCTGTGTGTTTAGTTGTTTTGAGGTGGCAGAAAATTTACACTGCTATACAAGCTGTACACTGACTACTTTACAGTGTATCAATGTGTCATATCTTCAGTGTTGTCCCATGAAAAGATATAATAAAATATTTTTTTAAATGTGAGGTGTACTTTTGTGAGATACTATATACATATACACACACACATTATATTGCCAAAAGTATTCACTCACCCATCAAAATAATTAAATTCAGTTGTTCCAATTACTACCATGGCCACAGGTGTATAACTTCAAGCACCTAGACATGCAGACTGCTTCTACACACATTTGTGAATGAATGGGTCTCTCTCAGCAGCTCAGTGAATTACAGTGTGGTACCGTGATATGATGCCACCTGTGCGACAAGTCCAGTTTTTCCTCACTACTAAAAATTCCACAGGCAACTGTTAGTGGTATTGTAACAAAGTGGAAGTGATTGGGAATGGCAGTGACTCAGTCACAAAGTGTTCGGCCGCATAAAATGACAGAGTGGGATCGACGGATGCTGAGGCGCATATTGCGCATATGTCGCCAACTTTCTGCAGAGTCAATCAGACTCCAAACTTCATATGGTCTTCAGATTAGTTCAAGAACAGTGTGTATAGAGCCACTTGGAATGGGCTTCCATGGCCAAGCAGCTGCATCCAAGCCATACATCACCAAGTGGAATGCAAAGCGTTGGATGCAGTGGTGTAAAGTGCCACCAATGGACCATAGAGTAGTAGAGAGACACATTCTCTGTGGAGTGACGAATCACATTTCTCCATGTGGCAATCTGATGGACGAGCCAGGCCTCTCATCCAACATCAGTGTCTGACCTCACAAATGTGCTTCTGGAAGAATGGTTAAAAATTCCCATAAACACACTTCTAAGCCTTGTGGAAAATATATATATATATTTATTTTTTTTATTTGATTATTTATTAGACACTGACAAATCATTGTTTCAAGAGCATACATGGAAAAACATTCAGTGTCTGTAATTTCATAGAGTTGGAATGAATCATTTATTCGAATTCTGCAGTGTCTCCATGGAAACAAATCAGATGCTTTGAATATGTATCACATTGGTGCTAATGTGGTACATGCTTGGTTGCTGTCTTTTAACATAGAGGGTTTAAAAGTCCCTCAACAGATGATGAAGGTTAAAAGGCAAAGTCTGGGTTTATAATACCCCTCCTCATCATTATAGCATGCTACATGAAAAACTCTGCCCACAAGCACAGAAGGCAAAAATACAAACTTCGATCCCCTGTGAAACTTTGAGGATTTTTAGAGGAAATGTAATGAGCTGAAATGAAAGTTCACTTTGATGGCCCTTTTGGTTCAGAGTTACCACAGTTTTCAGACTTTCTGTCTCTTTACACTCCAAGGACAGTCCACACTTTTGCCGATTTGCGAAACAGTTACTAAGAGTTAAGAAAGAAGTAAATGAACTATTAGGTCTAAAAAGTTTAACTGTGAATGCAAAGACTTTGAGTGGCAAAGAGTTATGTGAAAGGCTCAGTCATGAGAGAATGTGAGGGCAAGGTGATGACATCAGATTATTTATATCTAGCCTCTGTGAAAGTTTTCTTCCTCTTTCCACCAGACACATCACAAAATGTCACCAGCAAACCATGCATAAAAGCAGAGTTATTAAAAACGAACACAGACACGGTGCTACAATAAATGATTTAAAAAATAAATCCATAATTAATTTTTAATAGTAAAGATTTACTAGTTGCTCATTGGGCGTTGAATTTGGTTTATTTATGCATTATCTTAAGGGCAAACAAAATCAATATAGTCTTACAGTGTTATTGTTCAATAAATGCATTACTGATATGCAGCTTAATATGCATGATTTGCTGCACCCATATTTTCATGTTACATTATCAATCACAAATGCATAGACGTTAATGCGTTTTTTCATTTCCCTGAGGGGAGAAGGATTTCAGTTCAAAAAGACCAGCTGGCTAAACTCTGTTTAATCTGTATCTGTATCTGAAATAGCATACAAGCTTTTGGTCAAAGCCTGAGGGAGCATCATTCTGATCTTAGAGTAAAGGAGATACACAGTGTGAAAAAACTCCTCTGTCCTCCGAAAATCTCCCTGTGTCCAGCAGACGTTACTGAACAGAAGCTCAGTACTATTTGACCAGGTATGAGCAATCTGAACAGATTGAAGTCAAATGTATCTTTAAAACATCAAGAGGTTGTCTAAGAGAGATGAATGTGGAAGAGTAATCTGAGCATTTAAAACTGCTCTCATTCAATCTCTTGCAAACTGTCATGGGAAACTCAGTCACTCAGCCATGGATGGTGCTCAGCATAAAATGAATAACTATGTATTAAACTACACTGCATGATTCCTAGTACAGGCAATGAATACGCAGCAACTGTAGAACATACAGTCATGCAGTGGCCTGAGAAAAGAGCCACTGTGTTGACTAGATCTGAGGTTTGTTTTAATGTGACTAAGTGAATAAGCATTTAGTTAACAGACCAGGTTAAAGTATCACCATCCTTCAGGTACACTTGTCAGAGGAAATTCTAGTGTTGTTAGGTCAATAAAGAGAACAACCTCTGAAAGGTCAGATGCACTCTCTAAACAAAAGAAAGTAAATAACATCTGACAGAGAAAGTAACATACAAATATTACTAGCACAAAATTATTTTCATATCTGCCTTATGTAAACAAAGTATGCCAACATACATCACAACAGACATTTACATGCAGTGTTACTTTCTTTTATAGTAACCATTGTAAGTTTGGACAAGATTTACAGAAAAGTAGGAACAATTTAACTGAGCTAAAAATACAAAAATTCTAAAATTGTACATATTATTCTGATGCATTAGTGATTAGATCCGAGCAATATTTTTTTTTGCATGTGCACTAAACTCCGTACAGCAACATAACCCACCTCAATAGTACTATACTTATACAGTATATGTAACAGCTCTAAAAAACATATCAGAAGTCAAATGTGTCTAATTTACATACAATGTTGTGGAAAAAGTAAGTGAATCCAATGAAATGAATTGGTTTTTCAAATATCTTTTAAAATTTAAAATGTCTATTTTCTTTAATAGCTTCAAGATTGTGCAATAACCTCTGTTTAGTAGAAGTCTTAAAGTAGCCTGAGGTTTGACTTGAATGGCTTTTTGTACAAAGGCCTTAACACTCTCAATGCTAACCTAGAAAAGTGACCTAGAAATACTGCAGAACCTTAAATATATATTTTTAAAAAATTCAAATAAATACATAAATTAATTAAAGTATATAAAATTATTCTGTGGGATTTTATTACCCCAAACCAGTTTGAATAAACCACAAAAACATGGCAACTTGCCATAAATTGGCTTTGAGTGATCTACTGCCTGACCTGAAAAAAACCTAGAAGAAACACTGCTCTTTTCTTATCATTTCTGTTATGTATTTCTTGTGTTAAATAAAACACTAACATTTTTAATGTTCTCATAGACATTTAGATACGAACACCACTGCATGTTGAAAAAAAATGAGTTGTTTCCTAAATTTCTCATTAGGTTGAACAAGATTCTTCTGGCCAACATTCTGTAAAACTTGTTGAATCTAACAATAATTATGAAATAATATAAAATAAATAAAATAATAATCTTTTAGAAATGTATTTGTATATTGTGTCATCATGTCCTAAGCATTTAGGGTAATACTATATAAGCTGTGAGCTTAAGCTCTGACTTATTAATAACCAGAGAAAGCACATCCTCCTCCTGAGGGCAGGAAGTGTACTACTACTTCAAGCACTGGATAAGACAATTCCAGTCCAAACACTTGAGCTGCTAGAAGGCGCGTAACTAAAAATAAAAATGCAGAGGGTCAAAGTAAGTTCACTTACTTGAGTACATGTGTTGAGCCGTTGATCTGAGTAGCTGTGCAAGGTGCTCCTGGTGCTAAAATGGAGGGCCGTCGGTAGCGCTTGTGTCCGCAGCAAAGAATGATGAGGAAGGCACGACGGAAGGATTTGTTGAGGAAGGCATAGAGGATGGGGTTGAGCATGGAGTTTATGTAGCCCAGCCACAGGCAGGCAGCCCATAGCTGCTCGGGCACTGTGTAGTCTATGAAGGGGTCCACCACATTGGTGATGAAGAAAGGAGCCCAACAGAGGCAAAAGCAGCCCATGATGATGCACAGAGTCTTGGCTGCCTTGGTCTCAGTGCGCATGCGGTGGTTGCGCTGGTGGTCTGCACTGTCTGAGGCAGTGTTCCCTGCTCCACCCGCTCGCTGCAGCATGCTGATCTGCCGGGCATGTTCACGCGCCGTCACATAAATGCGCTGGTAGGCCAGGACCATCAGGCCCAATGGGATGTAGAAGGCCACCACAGAACAGGTGAGTGCATACGGCTTATTCACCATGAACACACAAACTGTGGAGTTGCCGCTGAACTTCCGTGCCTCTATCTGCCAAGAGAAAGAGAGACATTCGTGCAAGTTACAGGTTTGACTTGTACATGGTGAGAAAATGTGACAGTCTCTTTTGCTGAGCTTTTCCTTTCCTAGCAGTTCATTTGTATTCCAGTTGGTGAGCCCTGAGGGAACTGTCAATTTGTGAGTGGTCAATGGAAGAAATGGTTCAGGAGCAGAGGTGGTTACTTTCCACATTAAAACCTTGTCAAGCAGAAAAGTGATGAGCTCTTACCTGGACAGTGTTAATCTTTAAATACCTCCCCAGAAAGAAAACCATTTAAGGACAGCCTTGACCTTTAATTTCTAGTGAAAAGGCCTTTACTTTAGGGTTTTTGACATTAAAGCACTGAGAGTGTTGCCTTAAAACTTAGTTTTTTAAGTTTATTTAAACGAATACTTTTAAAAAAGATTTTATTGACTCCATTTTGCTTTATAAAATGCACTGTTATTGGATATGCCTAAACGGAAATGATAAACTTGTAGATTGAACAGAGATATAAAGTGGTATAATGCCCCAGATAAATACATGTTTATATACAGGCTTAGAGTGTGGTTTACAAATATCATGCCATTGATTGCACTGTAAGGAGCAGGAGCCGTGGATTGGCTAGGGGAAGTGGCAGAGAGTAGAAGAGCATTAATTACTATCTGCACTGACTTTGTCTGCTCCACTATGCTCTCTTAAATCATATCAACCCAGCTGCTGCCATGAGAACTGATCAATAGATACATTCAACATGTTTTTCTATTTGTTTTTCTTTTTAATTTTTACAACCACAAGGGTTCTTTTTCTTTGTCTAGGTTGCAATGTAACCCAAGCTCTCGCAGACACTTGTAATAGACCACTAATTAGCTCCTTTGACAAGTGTGGTTAAAAGATATGGCACTGCTTCTTATGTTGTATGTAGCTGTCCAATACATACGGCCGTTATTGTTCATTCACCAGGAATTTAAGCTCATAAGTCTTCTGTCAGACAAATAATTTACAAATGATTATGTACAAAAAGATAATATGGCTTTGCTAATTTATACAAAATAAAACAATGTCACAGACAGTTCATGAAAACCCAGTTATGAAAAACCTCTCAGCCAAACTAATAAGTGAACACTGATTCTGGGAGGAAACGCACACTCAGGATGCCTTTCCAATACCATTTCCTCTCTCTGAAAGACATTCATTACAGTGCATAAATCTTTAGCCAGGGCCATATGTGTTTGTTTATTGAAAGGCGACGTATAAAAGGGTCTACCTGGATACCTTGAAGTTCATTTTTCTTCAGTCATCATAGCACTGACTGGGAGTAACTCATAACACCCTTGATCACAGCTACTGTGTTCTTGAATACAGCTGCAAAAAGCTTACTCCAGCTTTGTGCATTGTGCTTAAGCCTATAGTGTTTAACTTGAATACAAAGTGACAAACTAATTCAAAGAGAAACATACAGTGGAGGAAATAATTATTTGACTTCTCTCTTATTTTGTTAGTTTGACCACTGACAAGGAAATGAACAGTCTATCATTATAATGGCAGGTTTATTATAACAGTGAGAGATAGAATATCAAAAAGAAAATCCAGAAAATCATGTTATATAAAATATATTAATTGATTTGCATTTCATTGAGTGAAATAAGTATTTGATCGCCTACCAACCATTCTAGTTCTAGTTCTAGTTCTAGTTTCCACAGACCAGTTAGATACTCCTAATTTCAACTCGTCACCCACAGACTCTTACCTCTCCACCATGGGCAAGATCAAAGAGCTGTCTAAGGATGTAAGGTACAAGACTGTAGCCCTGCACAAGGCTGGAATGGGCTTCAAAACCATAAGCAAAAGCTGGGTGAGAAGGAGACAAATGTTGGTGCAATTGTTCGAAAATGGAAGAAACACAAAATGACCATCAATCAACCTCGGTCTGGGGCTCCACGCAAGTTCGCACCTTGTGGCGTGAGGACGATCATGAGAAAGGTGGGAGATCAGACTAGAACTGAGGAGCTTGTTAATGATCTCAAAGCAGCTGGGACCAGTCACCAAGCAAATCATTGGTAACACATTAAGCCCTGCAGTGGCATCAACTCCTCGTGTTTGGATGAAGGCAAATGCTGACTATGACCCAAGGAACACCATCCCCACTGTCAAGCATGGAGGTGGAAACATTATGCTTTGGGGGTGTTCCTCTGCTAAGGGCACAGGAAACCTTCACTGCATCGACGGGAGGATGAATGGGGCCACGTACCATAAAATCTTGAGTGACAACCTCCTTCCCTCCACCAGGACACTAAAAATAGGTCGTGGATGGGTCTTCCAGCACAACAATGACCTAAAGCATACAGCCAAGGCAACAAAGGAGTGGCACATAAAGATGCTCAATAACATCATGGAGTGGCCTAGCCAGTCTCCGGACCTTAACCCCCCATAGAAAATCTGTGGAGGGAGCTGAAGCTTCAAGTTGACAAGTGACAGCCTTGAAACTTTAATGATTTAGAGCTGATCTGCAAAGAGGAGTGAAGCAAAATTCCTCCTGCTATGTGTGCAAACCTGGTCATCAACTACAAGAAACGTCTGACCTCTGTGCTGCCAACAGGGTTTTGCCAGTCTTGTTTTTCTAGGGGATCAAATACTTATTTCACTCAATGAAATGCAAATCAATTTATTTATTTTATATAAAGTGATTTTCCGGATTTTCCAGATCTCTTGCTGTTAAAATAAACCTACCATTAAAATTATGGACTGTTCATTTCTTCGTCAGTGGGTAAACTTACAAAATCAGACAGGGGAGAAATCTGAAAATGCTCTAATGAAACAAAACATCACCTGATTTACATGTATACAGAAATGACTATTTCAGTGAATGCCTAATCACTTTCACAGCCTTTTGAATAATGCAAGATTGTTTACATACTTGTCCTGATTCCAGGGAACATGAAAGAAAGACGATCATTAAAAATTAGATGTCAAGTGCATTTTTAGACATCATTAACACAACATCTGTGACATCTGATGGATATGACTCACCAAATGATTTATTCCAATACTGTTCCAGCCTTGCATTATTGGTAAGAAGGAAATTACAGTTGGTATAATCCAGCATCCTCCTATCATAAGAGCTACTCTCAGTGGTGTCATCTTATTCCTGTAGACCAGAGGCTGGCAACAGATGGCATAGTACCTACAACAGAAAAGTTAAAAAGCATTTTAATAGTGAATTCTAATCATTGCGAACAGTGCACCACAACGAAAATTGCCCTCTTCATTTAACCCATCACACATGGAGCAGTGGGCAGCTATCAACAGCACCCAGGGAGCAGTGAAGTGGGGATGGTACCTTGCTCAAGGGTTCCTCAGTGGTGCCCGGTCTGGGACTTGAACCTGCAACCTTTGGATCTCAGGGGCAAAGTCCTAACCACTAGACCACCACTGCCCCCAATTGTTTTATTTAAAAAATAATAAGTGAGGTCATATGTCTGATATTCATGTAATAGATTTTTTTCTGTATTAAGCATATAAACTATGTGAACATTATTATAAATTATTATGTGTACATAGTATATGTGTTCATACTTTATATGAATGAAAATAACATGGGCTAAAATGAAAAAGAAAGCTACTTGGGCAGAAGAAAAGAAAAAAACCTTTTCAAACAAATGGAGCATGGATATCTTTGACCAGTCGCCACAATATAACCTTTGTAATCTGCCAGAATAGATTTCCAACAGCCATCTTTAAATGACCCCTGAAATTTACCCCACAGGGCTTAGAAGGAAGTCAACTTTCTATAGAAAACAAGTGCACAGTAGCACAAGTGGGTGTCCTTTATCCCTACAGCTGCAGTATGTGACGTACAGCCTGACATTATGAACATGTTTAGAATACAGGCATGAAGTTCTATTTAAGATTTGATACAAAAAATGACATGTATTTAGATGTAGATCTTTTGTAAAATTGAAATAGATAATAAATCTGCATTAATGTGAAGAGAACAACTCTGCACACTGGTGTGTAGGAAGTTGTTGATGAATGAATGGAGCTTCCATTTTGTGGAACAAAGGGATATGACTGCAAGAGTGGAGGAACGCCACTGATATAATAGCACAGATGTCTTGGTACGAAGGAGCTGTACCATCCAGACCGGCAGTAAAAATAACCCTGGATCTGCACCAGATTCAGCACAGTTCAGCAGCAAGGGTGCTTCACTCTTATCAGGGATGCGCTACTGTCATTGTTAAAAGGCCAAGTGCAAACACAATCTACAAAGGTTCATCAGCTGCCATTTCTGAATAAAAAAATAAATAATAAATAATGATTGATTGTTTATTTGATGTTCCTCAGGTGCCATCTTCCTCAATTAAGATGGGCAATACAAAACAAATGTGTTATATTATGATGAAACATGACATATATGTCATATGTATCATATGCTTCACATACTGCTTCAAGAATACTGAACAATTGCAAGTAGATTAAGACACATTAAAGAAAGACTCTAAATAACAACCTAAATAAACTGCATTAAAAGGGAATTCTATATGTTTAAAAAATATGGAATATGGAAATATGACACTTGCATTTAGAGGTTTGATGTGCTGTTCAAAGAAAGTTTACTTTAAAAATAACTGCAGAAAGTCAACACAACCTCCCTTTGTCAATAGGAAACAGAATTTCTCCAGATCATACAGGATCCTAGGCCCTCTAATGTGCTCTCTCCTCTTTTCAATGAAGTTCAGGGCAGAGGACTGAGATGACCTTAGTAGAAGCTTGATTTTGTGGCCAGTTAACAATTTTTGTTTTGATTTGCATATATCAGGGGTGCCCAAAGTCAGTCCTGGAGGGCTAGTGTCCAGTACAGTTTGGTACTTCCCATCCTCAAACACTCTCACTAAACCTGGCAAATTATAGGTGAGTTGAAACAAGCACAAAACTGTACACAGACCCTTCACAACTGGAGCAGGACACCCCTGGCATATATGCTTTGGATCACTGTCCTGCTGGCAGAGATTTTTATGTTTGCAGGGTGTAGTACCCAGGTCTCAGCCTAGGTTCTCACGTCCTAACCTGTTGACACTCCACTACCAGTAGCCCTCAAAGCCTAAGGCCTGGAATGGCCCAATGATTTCAGCAGAACGGATCTTTGGATAAAAAACAGTCCCACATCACAGAATCAGCAGCAAATTTTACACAAGGGACAATGCACTCTTCATTAGAACCATCCTTTTATGACAAACCCATCTTTCCCCCCATTTTTTCTATTTTTGTGTAATTAGACCAAAGAACACAATACCAATTACATTTGGGGATTTTTTTGCCTCTTACCATCCTCCTTACTGTACTTGGCTTCTCTTCTAGGCCAATTTGAAACCGTTATGTGCAGTATTATTGTCAAAAAAGTAGAAATAAATGTTTTCAGACACGTAACTATTGTTTATATTCATTCCCACTTATGACCTCTTACAGTATTTGTACCAAAGTTAATCAAAAAGTCCCCCACACTATATACACTCTTCATTTACATTGTGTTCGCATCGCAATACTATACAGAGCTGCCAATAGTTGTGGCACAAGTGTTTTTTGTAAAAAAAAAAATAAATAAATTAAATTAAATAAATAAATAAAAAATTCTTGATGATGGATATATTTTCGCAATACTATACAGAGCTGCCAATAGTTGTGACACAAGTGTTTTTTGTAAAAAAAAAAATTAATTAAATTAAATTAAATAAAAAAAAAAAATTCTTGATGATGGATATATTTTTTCAAACCCTTTTTTAAATCTGAACAAGCAGTGCCAATAATAGTGGAGGGTATAATACAGAGGTTCAGAGATGTCAATGCATCTCTGTCAATGTCTAGCAATGTAACAGTGTCTACTGGCAAACATTCAAAAGGCTGAGCCTGCCCAAGGCTAGTAAATGCATGGTAACCTGGAGCTATTGAAGCTGTGGCTGGACAAGACAATAAAACCCAGTAATGTGGGCCATGACCAGAGTCTTAAGGGATGAAGCTCTCACCATTGTTCCAGTATGAAATTTGGAAGCTCTCTCCATCTCAAACTCTCTGTTTGACCCAGTTCTGTCAGCACTGTGGCCTATGTGTGTCAAGTTCCTGTTTATCTGCTCACCACTCAGTGTGACATTCCTGGCATGTATTCATTACAGTACATTTAGCACTGGCAGAGAGGCCTGTGTTCTGCTGTAAACCATGGCTATTCACATCTCTTCACCAGGTCTGTGGAACCTCCAAGTGACCTGGGCCTTAAACGTCCTTTCAAATAAGCAATGGCCTGGTGATCCAATTTTGAAATTCCCGGCCAGCTGGAATGATGAACAACCATGACGGATGTTCCAAGTCCACCCACTAGGCTAATTAATGCACACTGCTGATGTATGACATCATACATCATGATAGCTACATTGTCCTCCATAATTATTGCCACCCCTGTTTAAGATATGTTAAAGCTTTAAAATAAACTAAATTTTTATTGCAGAAGCATAATATCATACTGAAAATAGTAGAAAAGGCTGACATTTAACTCAAGTGAGCTGAAGAGGAGAGTGCATGAGAATCTAGAAAGATCTGACATTTAACTCAAGTAAAAAAAACTAAGAAAGAATTATGATTAATAAAATCATATGCTCAAAGAGGAATGGTTAAAAATTCCAACCTTGTGAAATGTTATAGAAGATTAAGTGCCGTCTTGTTTGCAAAAGGGGTTGTACACAGCAGGGGTACCAATAATTGGAGCATATATAATTTAATGTATACCTTTAAATTTTTAATGTGGGTTTTTTCCCCAAATAAATAAATGTACTTCAATTAAAGGTTGAATTTTTCTCCTTTATTGTGTTGTGATCCTATGTTTTCCAGGAAAAAAAATGAGATGAACCTAAGAACACATATTATCCAGGGGTGCCAATAATTGTGGAGGGTGTTGTATGATTGAGCTCAAGGGTTCTAAGCAACTTCCAGAAAGACTATTGATTCTCATATGAGAAAAGCTTGAGTGAGCATCACACATCATTCTGTTGTAACAAATGAAGAGAACTTGGCAGCCTAGGGTGGGGTATTTGACAGCAGGCCAGCAGAAATATGACCCATGCATTAGTCACTCTATGTGTGCTAAAGTAGTCTGGGCAGTGTTATGTTATTTGGAGTCTGACAAAGCTCTCATAGTAAGGGCAGGCATCTGAGCTGTCAGAGGGCCAGATCTCTACACCTGCTCACCTGGCTTATTTTAATGTCACTGTGGCACAGGCAGACCAGTATCACACAGCTCTAAACACAAGAGCAATAGGAAACAGACAGGGCAGCAGCACTTAAATGATAATTACAGTGCCAGTGATTGATGAGGTTGGGTAATGCTGTTAGTTTTCAGAGCCACAAAGAGGAATGGATTTCAGAACATGAATCATAACCTGAACAAACAGCCACTGCCAGTTACCAGAAACATCACTTTTGTAACTAGTCTACATAATAAGTTAAAACATGTTTTATTTTTTACACAGCCAGCCCAGTCAGTTTTCATGTTTGAGTGATTTGCTATGCGTTTAAATTTCCTGTAAGGCCTCACAAGGGAAAATGCCATCATGAAAACTTGTGCAAAAAAGCCAACACCAACCTTGGCTGGCAGTGCACAAGTGCTCACTGTGGAGAAACGGTGTTCCAATGAAATAAAAAACAGATGTCTGTACTGTGGGGGCAAATAGTTTGTTGTAGTGAGTGCCTGTGTTTTACACAGCTGAGGAGTAGGTATGGGAGGATTCATACTAAAATATTGATATTTTTATGATTTTCCTTACAGATCATGGTTTAGAATGAATCCTCACAGGAAAATATAAATATTAAGCATTTTTTTTTTCACTTAGTAAGCTGAGTATCTGTTCTTATATTAAATTTAATGTGATTGTGATGTTTAAAAAGTGCTGAAAATTTTAGCAAATACATTCCTTCTCCCCTATATCTCTCGTTTTCATATACACACAGGATAATACACACACACAGCATGATAAGGTGTTTATTTAATACTAATGCAAAAAGAAATAGAATTTTTCAGTGCTCCCTCTGTGAAAGTTTTTCACTGGAAATTACATTTCCTGTTTACAAGAAGACTTTTAAAATGATCTGAACTGATGATTTTACTTGGATAATATCCTTAGTAATCTTTAGTAGCGGTTAAAAAATAAAATAATAATAAGAGTATTGCTTATACTTACTGACGACAGCACATAGGCATAGAAAGGCATAATGTATGACATGTCCCTTTCAGGTACTTCTAAAAATAAAGCTTTTAAAATCATGTTTCTGTTCACCTGTCGCTTTGCCTTTAACGCTCTGTAAAGAATCAGATCCACTGATACAAGCTAGCTGCATTGGGCACTGATTGCAGGTTTTTTCACTCATAAGTGCAGCTATTTTGAGGAGTTTTCATTCATTAAGTGCTGAGCAACATGCCTTAGCTTTCAAAGTGCTAATTCTCTTTGACTTGTTCAGCTGTCAGACAAAAGTAGAGACGGCAGCATGGACATAAATTTAATGTTCCTTGTCTATGGAATCTATGCTGGGAGTCCTTGGGGGAAATAGCATACGTCTCAGGCAGTCAGTTATGGTCTGTAAGATACATGCCTGGGGAAATATAATAGTTCCTTATGAAGGTCAAACAAATTGGGAATTTATTCCCTATGCTCTAGCACTCCAAACTGCAGAATGGAGAGGATTTCCAGCAGTACTGCATAAAGCTACTACAAAATATCAACTCATTTTCTCTCACTTACTCATGCAAGTACACCCCTCACATTTTTGTAAATATTTTATTATATCTTTTCATGGGGCAACACTAAAGATATGACACTAAAGTAGTAGTATCTTTTATAGCAGTGTAAATTTGCACAAAAACACACAGCCATTAATGTCTAAAACGTTGTTAACAAAAGTGAGTACATCCCTAAGAGAAAATGTCCAAATTGTGCAAAAATTGTGGCCTTTTGTGTAGCCACCATTATTTCCAGCACTGCCTTAACTCTCCTGGGCATGGAGTTCACTAGAGCTTAACATGTCATCATGGAGCTGGTTGATATTAGAGACCTTGTGCTCCTCTACCTTCCATCTGAGGATGCCCCACAGACGCTCAATAGTGTTTAGATATGGAGACATGCTAGGCCAGTCTTGGAGGTGTGTTTTGGGTTGTTATTATGTTGGAATACTGTCCTGAGGCCCAGTTTCCAAAGGGAGGGGATCATGCTCTGCTTCAGTGTGTCACAATACATGTTGCCATTCATGGTTCCCTCAATGAACTGTAGCTCCCTAGTGATTGCAGCACTCATGCAGTCCCAAACCATGACACTCCCACTTAACTCCCACTCCCCATGCTTAACTGTAGACACACTTGTCTTTGTACTCCTCACTTGGTTGCCACAACACACGCTTGACACCATCCAAACCATATGTTTATCTCGGCCTCATCAGACCACAGGACATGGTTCCAATAATCCTTGTCCTTCCTTCTGGGATGACAGACATGCAAATAACACCAAATTTAACACACCTGCCTCTCATTCACACCTGAGACCTTGTAACACTATCAAGTCACATGACACCAAATAGGGAAAATGGCAAATTTTTTCTTAGGGTGAAAATCACTTGTAATCACTTTTGTTTCCAGTGGTTTAGACTTTAATTTACACGGTTATAAAAGCTGTACACTTACTACTACTTTCATCAAAGTGTCATATCTTTAGTGTTGTCACATGGAAAGATAAAATAAATATGATAATGTTCTTAGTTTTGTGAGATATTATGCATGCTTAACACACACTTAACCTTCCACAACATAACAGTCTCTTGTAATTACCAGGAATCCAAACACTATAATCACTACTGAACAAAGTGAATCTTTTCTAAACAAAAAACTATTCCACAAACTGGCTTGCCCAGAACATATTGCATTGCACAAACACTGATGCTGAAAATCAATAGCAGGGTCATAAGTGGCTTATTCTGCTGGACAGGCCTAATCAAGCTCACCATTAACCTAATGAACTTCATGTGGCATTAGTCAAAGTCAATTTTCACAATAACGTCATCTTCATGGTTCAGACAGAGTTCTCTTTTAACTTTATGTCAAAACAATATTGTAATGAGAACAGCAGAAAAGACTGATATAAAGGGGCCTCCCTAAGAAAAAGAGACATTGATGCTCATCATCAAGGTTACAAAAACATCAAACATGAGTTTGAACGCAGTCTACAGTGACATGGATTGTGTACAAATGGAAGAAATTCAAGAACATTGATATCCTGCCCAGGAGTGGTTGACCAACAAAGATCATTCCAGGGGTGAGGCATTTAATTTTTAAATTAAATGTTTTTTGTTTTAAAAAAGTTAAAAATGTTTAAAAAAGGTTTTGTTTAAACGAGAAACACTGTTCCAGTATTCCAGTATAATAACATTATCCCATTTTTTAAAAAAAAATAAGCATTTCACTACACAATCATACTGTGTATGACTGTGTATGTGACAAATAAAATTTGAATTTGAATTTGAAAAACATGGTGGTGGTATTATGATTTGGGCCTGTTTTACTCTGGGTAAGGACAGAAATACTTAATAAAGTCAAATGTATTCGTATAGTGCTTTTAAAACTGACTTTGTCGCAAAGCAACTTTACAAAATCCATGTCTGAGACCCTAACAAGCAAGCCAAAGGCAAAAAAGGCAAGGAAAACTCCCTAAACTGGGGAGGAACTTGGGAGGAACCAAGGCCCAGAAGGGGAATTTGCAGAAGGGCATTTCACCTGAAGAAGGGCATTACACCTGAAACTTAAGCAAAGGGATATTTTTTCTCAATAAAGACCACACACAATTTTTAAAATTCCATTTGTCTGATTAGGCTCTATTTATCTAATTTTTAGAATTTTGGGGACTTAAAAGACCTGCCATTAGTGCCTTTAAGCATGTGCTGTGTTAATCCCAATCTGAGGCATGAAAACAAACAGATACTAGCCTGAGGGCATGAGTGAAGTATAGAATAAAGTGCTTCTAAGGAGGCTGAGTGTGTTTTACACACACTAACAAGAGATGACATGGTTAATACAGCCTGGAGACATATTATGAACTGTTCAACTCCCTCATGGTTTAGACTCACTTTGGCAAAAGAACTGTTCAATAGCCGAAACGGAGGCTACTTCCCAACTTCAAGATTCATGATAGTAATAACCAGCTGCCAGCAGATGTGTTTCCAGGAACTTCTTTCATTCTTCCTGACGCAAGCAAACATAACTCCTCTTGCAAAAATTGGAAGCAGAACATTTAGGGTTCTGTTGTCGTACATGAACAAAGTGAAGTAAAAAGTGATGAGCACAAAGGAAAAAGAGAGAACCTGTCACAGACGGAAACTTCAGGACTGTAAATTTGTTTTGCCATTAGAAGCTTTCAAAGGCTTTTTTTTCTAAGACCTGCTGATGTCAAAGGCATAGTGGGCAGGACACAAACCACTCAGGGACACTCAGAAAGATCATCTGCTGTACTGTAATTTTCATTCATGTGTCACCGGTAGGCTAATCTAAAAAGCTCTCTCTCTCCCTATGGAAGAGAAAAAGAGAGGGGGAAAAACAAAGAGAAAAGTAGAAAGAGGGACAGGCAGTTTGTGACAGGCCAGCATTAACACCCTCTCCCCCTTCTCTTTCTTTCCCTTGTGACTGACCTCTGTTACAAGTCAGCTTTTGAAAGGCTGCAAGCTCTGTATGCTGCAAGCCAGGTAAGCAGCCTTGTTCTCCAAACTCATCTCACATATCTGCTTTGGGAGCTCCCTGCACCCTGTCTCACACACCACTAAAAAAGTCCACTACTCAATTGGTGAGGCTGTAATAAAGGACAAACTGAGGTTTATGGCTTTGTTAGACTACAGAGAGACTTTACAATGTGCCAGTGTCATATAAGAAGCGTGCATTCCAGAAGCCTATCTGAATATTTCTCCCCTGCCTATCATTCATGCCAGACTGTTTATTTCTAATGAAAAAAAGCCTGCTGGATTAAATGTCAAAAACTGTAATGGATGACAGCTGAATGCACACAGTGAATTTAGATAAATTGTTCCAATGGGCCTGCGCGCACAAAGAGACACTTTTTTGCCAAAGAAAACATTGAAGAGCAGTACGCATTTGGTCAAAGATAGTTACTATCTGGCTGACTTTGATTTTTTAAAAGTCCTTAGAGCCATTACAGTAATTCTTTAAAAGCATCACGCTTTGTTCATGTGGATGGAATGTATGGTCTGGAATATAAAATTTTCATCTACGTATTTAATAACTTACTAGTCCACAATAAACTCATATTTTCTTGGGACAAATGGGAGGAAAACCATTATGCCCTACATATAACAAGGAAATACAACCTTAATCATTTATAGGTTGAACACTGTTTTTCAAGGTGCATTAGAGTGTGAGGTGTGTGTGTGTGTGTGTGTGTGAGAAAAAAAATTATTTGTCTTGGAGCTCTGACTATTAAGATATAGTGAAGAATGGAAGCTTTGAGAATGTCCACATCTTTGTTGGGTGAACTACTGTGGGTAGAGAAAAGAATCACCAGCTTCAAACTATTCCAATTTCTTTGCTTTATAGCCTTAAATGAAAAAAAAAACATAAAAAATATAGTAACAGCTATATACAGTTCAGAAAAAATAAAAACAAGAAAAACAAAAACATGTTATACTGAGATTAATAATAATTAAACATTTTGCTTTAATGACAGCCTTGAGTCTGATGGGATACTCCTCCATGAATTTTGAACATCTAGACTGAGCAATATTTGCCCATTCTTTTCAAGTTCAGTCCATTTAGATGGTGAGCGTAGTTTGACTGCCATCTTCAAATCTTTCCATTTTTCAATCTTTCCAACTTTCCAGATTTTAAATGCTATTTAGGTCTGGGCTCTGACCGTGCCACGTGAGGACATTCACTGTTTTCTCCTTCAGCCACCGTGTGGTCAATTTGCTGTGTGCTTCGTTGTTGTGTTGAAAGGTGAACAATCTGCCCATCTTCAACTTTCTGGCAGAGGGTAGCAGGTTTTCCTCAAAAAAATGACTGTATTCTGCCCCATTCATTTTTCCTTCTACCCTAACAAGAGCCTCAGGCCCTGTGGCAGAGAAACACCCCTTTAACAGAATGATGCCACCTCCATGCTTTACTGAAGGCCTTGTGTGTTTTCACCAGGTGCAATTGCGAAGCACTGAAATTATTGTCACATGAACACAACGAAACTCTTTGCCATAAAATCCTGTAACTCCTTCAAAGTGGCCATTGGTCTCTCTGTAGCTTCTATTACCAGTGTCCTCATTGCTCTTCAATCCAGTTTGTAGGGATGGTCGGATCCAGGGAGGGTCCTAGTAGAACCAAACACTTGCCACTTCTTTATTATGGACGTTACTGATGCTTCACTAATCACATTTATTACAACTGATCACAATTGGAAGCCAGTAACCATGGTCTGCATAGAAAATGGTGGTTACTTACAACTGAGGGGGTGATTCCTTTCTATTATTCCTTTCTTAATTCCACAGACATCACAACATGCTGGGATTTTTCCCTGATAATGTTCAGCCAGGCCTGTAATGAAGTCATGTTTAGTTCATGCATATTTCAGATGGCCTTCAGTCGTGTCTTCACCAAAAAAAATAACAGCTACAATGGGTAGTACTACAATCCAAGTCATTTTTCTGCTATCCACCAAGTTTTGCACCATTTTGTTGGATAGGAGCTGTTAAGATTCCCCTACACAGATCAGGATTCATTCACTTATCAACAGTAAAGACCACATGGCAGTTCTTTCACTAGTCTTACATGCCCATGTATGAGGTGATGGACTCTGGATCATACTGTATGTTGTTCTTTAATCTCCACATTCCACCCTTCCACCCTTCTTTTTAGAACTTAATATTTGTCTCTTTCTTCCCATTAGGCTTTGACTGAGAACTCTTGTAGAAAAGGGTATTTGAGTCTAATATACAGTGGTGTGAAAAAGTATTTGACCCCCTTCCTGATTTCTTATTTTTTTCTGTTTGCCACACCTGTCATACCAAATCTCATTAAACAAATTTAAATATTAGTCAAAGACAACACAAGTAAACACAAAATGTGTTTTTTAAGTGAAGAATTTTATCTTTAAAGGAGAAGAAAATCCAGACCTATATGGCCCTGTGTGATAAAGTGTTTATGACTCCACCATAAGGAAGAGACTGGGCAAAAATGGCCTGCATGGCAGAGTGCCAAGAGGAAATTCACTGCTGAGCAAATAGAATATTAAGACTGGTCTCATTTTTGCCAGAAAACATCGTGATGATCTCAAAAACATTGGGGAAAATACTCTGTGGACTGATAAGACAAAAATGTAACTTTTTAGAAGGTGCCATTAGGTCTGAAGGTCCCACTACATCTGGTGTAGAATTAACACTGGATTTCAGAAAAAGAACGTCATACCAACAGTAAAATATGGTGGTGGTAGTGTGATGGTCTGGGGCCATTTTCCTGCTTCAGGACCTGGATACTTGCTTTGATAAATGGAACCATGAATTCTGCTGTCTACCAAAAACTCCTGAAGGAGAATGTCTGGCCATCTGTTTGTAACCTCAATCTGAAACAAACTTGGGTTCTGCAGTAAAACAATGATCCAAAACATACCAACAAGTCCACCTCTGATTGGCTGAAAAAAACAAAAAACAAAATGAAGACTTTGGAAGGGCCTAGTCAAAGTCCTGACCTGAATCTTATTAAGATACTGTGGCATGACCTTAAAAAGGCAGTTCATGCCTGAAAACCCTCTACAATGACAATAATTCTGCAAAGATGAATGGGCCAAAATTCCTCCACGGTGCTGTTAAAGACTCATTACAAGTTAATGCAAACACATTGCAGTTGTTGCTGATAAGGGTGCCCCAACCAGTTATCAGGTTTAGGGGGCAATCACTTTGTCACACAGGGCCATGTAGGTTTGGATATATTTCTCCTTTTATAATAAAATCTTTTACTTAAAAAACACATTTTGTGTTTATTTGTGTTATCTTTTTGTCTGATGATCTGAAAGTGTGACAAACATGGAACAAAATAAGAAATCAGGACACTTCTTCACACCACTGTAATTTACCCAATACAGATTACATACATTTAATTTAAAGTTGATATTCTGTGCTAAAACACATCATCACTGTTCATATTCAAACGCAATGTAATGGAGAATCAAGCCAAACACTGTCACATTCATTTACTTACAGACTTAACTAGACATGTTTGGAGCTGTAATGACTCCTCGCCTGTTGATTGTACTAAAATATCATGTGGAACCTAATTAGCTTCGTAATCACAGTGTTGGGTATGATTTAGCAACTGAACATGTTGCGAGGCGACACTAAAGTTACCATGGCAACAGCAACATCACACACTACGCACTCAATTCACAAGCAAAATGAAACTCTGATTTTCTGGCACTTTCATGACTAAACGCTGTGTGACTGATATGATGGTGGCTTATTACTTTATTCTTCTCATGTGTTGTAGCACAAGTTGGAAGAAAATTAAGAAACTGCATTATGCACAGCTGAGAAACTCTCTCTCAGTCTCTACTCGCCTAAAGAGAAGAGCAAAAAGAGAGACAACAAGATGCATGTTAGTATGTGTGTATGTGCATGTGTCACCTGTCCAAAGATATACAGCAAAGGTGCAGGATGGAGGCAGTGGTCAGCAGCACATCCAGCGAGGTGCGGACCAAGCAAAAGGTCTCTCCATAGATCCAGTTCTGATGAATTAGCTCGATGGCCCCAAACGGCATCACCAGCACTGACACTAGCAGGTCAGCAAAGGCCAGCGAGACTATGAAGTAATTTGTCTTAATTTTCCTAAAGAAACAAAGAATATATGTTACTTGTTTGTTGTCTGTATGTGTATATGTGTATATATATATAGATGTGTGTGTGTGTGTGTGTGTGTGTGTGTGTGTGTGTATGTGTGTGCTGTTAAACATACAGTACCATAAACAGCATAAAATATAAGTACTGAATCAAAAAACAATTCAAGTGATTGATTATGAAAGTATTATATATATAACATTTCATACACCTAATAACATCAAATAATACTACTAATAACTAATGTAACCAATATAAAGTAATTATTAATAACAAAAATATTAAAGTAAAAATTAATTGAAAGACTGGTGCAGCTGACGTATTAGGGTCAGAATTGAGTGAAACTGGTAACCTTTTAATATAAGAAATTCATATCCTCCCTGAAATGAAATGTGTACTGAAGAATAAAGGTATGAAAAGAAGGTGTGTGTGTGTGTGTGTGTGTGTGTGTGTGTGTGTGTGTGTGTGTGTGTGTGTGTGTGTGTGTGTGTGT
>JBBIGC010000033.1:7851841-7869617 GCA_037576955.1 Lepidarchus adonis
TGTGTGTGTGTGTGTGTGTGTGTGTGTGTGTGTGTGTGTGTGTGTGTGTGTGTGTGTGTGTGTGTGTGTCTGAGCAGAAGATAAATAAGAAAAAGAAATTCTAAGTCTGGCATTGGTGTAGGGTAATGGAAATAGCAATAGCAAATTTGTGACCATGAACTGTTTATTTTCTACTGTTCTATTGATTATTTAGCATAACTACTAGATTAAAATTCTCTGTCTACAAACAAATAAACTACAATTATAAAAATACAGGTAAAAGATTAATCTGAAACAAACAGGCTAGACAAACCACAGGCTTTATATTTCTAGGCTTTTCATCTCTTTCTTTATCTCTTTCAAAAAATAACTAAATACTGAGGATATGATGGGTATGTCCCAAATACCTGTCACCATACCAACTCCATGATTGAGTGAGCTCCACGAGCTGCCAGAATGATCACCTCACAAGCCTCTGTCTACTGTCAGTAAATCTGAGAAAGATTTACTTTGCCATTAACAAGCACCAGACGAATCGATCTATCGCATAAAATAAGGAACATTGTAACATTCCTGGACACACTTATAAACTGGTGATTTCCTCAAACCAGTCTTTTGAGACAGCAGGGGAATAAATCAACAGTGTGGCCCCTGCATGTACGCAGGCCCTGGAAAGCTTGTGGAAGCATAAGCACTCTGTTCCTGGGTTTGTTTTCTATCCACAGGGAGCTGGGAACTGACAGCGCTTTGCTAGTGTTTTGGTTTTTTTAATCTCTTAGGTAGTCTCATGTCATGTATAGCGTACGGCAGCTACCGTCTGCAGTCCCACTGCTAGATAGGGCTGGGCCAGCAGACCTCGCTTTATGTTTCTTTCATTTTTGCTGAAAAGAGAAAAGGGGGTTTAACTCCGGCGTTTATTTCTAAAGGGAAATTCTTGAAGAGTTTTATCAAACAGATACAGAAATGTGCTCAACCAAGCGTAATCCATTGAACCTGTAGAACATCTCTGAAGGGATATATGAATAATCTCAAAAAGCTAGGATCACTTGGTTTATTGATTTCCTGCACAGAAATACTTTTACATTTACAAACAAACAGCCATGGTACTGCAAAATGCATTAAAAAGTAAAATGCCGTTTAAAAACTATAAGGTGCAGCCTTGTGAGGGCACAAACTGGACTGAGACTATGCATGTATCACTGCAAAATGTGCAGTGTGTGTTTTTCCCTAGAAAGTCATTTTGCCTCCCTAAATGAACAGTACCATACCCCTAATGGCAGCACTTTCTCCTCTCTAGACACATGCTTCCCCCGTGCCTGCTGTGATCTTCTCCCAGATGTACTGTAGTGCTGCTGGTGCACGACAAAGCTAATGAGGGACATTTGGGTGAGATGCTCCAGGGTTCACACCTTCAGCACATCCCGCTGAGACGCTCGTATTCTCCCACTTTACCATTTCACCAGAGAATGTTTATGGTATCAGATGGTCCTGTATGTTTTGTGTAGGAGCTGTTCACCTATTAGAGGTAAGAGAAGAGCAGCGATGTAATGAACTGTAAACAGGGCACCAGATTCAGCCCGTCTCTTTCAACAACAGGAAAAGCTGCTTGATGTAAAGTGGCTTCCTTTTCTAAACGGACTTTACTATGAGCTCAGACAATAAAAATAACTTGCTGTTAATTTGGTCAATTCTTAAGGGTTCACTGTCACACAGAAGTACATTTTCAAAACAAAGGGAACCGAACAGTATTTCCCACACATCCCAGCACAGACATCTTCACTCCATCACACTTTAGCTCTTCAGCTCTAAAGTTTATGAGTTCACGTGGCTCTTGAACCTTTGCACAAGGTTCATCACCTTAAACTTAATTTTGCTCATTTTTGTGTGTGTGTGTGTGTCACACGCAACGTTTCAAAACACAGTTCAGCAAATTCTTGTCCAACAAATTCAACATTGTGAAGTGCATGCATGCGTAACACTTCCCAGTTAAGGATAATATCCTGATCACGGTTTTGTTTGCTCAAATGTAATAAACTCACCAGGTCACGCCAGAAAAAAGCAAACAAAAGAAAACTAGGTTTGCACCCAAAGACGTAATTTCTTGGTTCAAATGATGCGGAAACACTGGGAGGAGGGGATGATACAAACGATGTTCATCATACTGTTTGTGTCTGGGTTCAGTGCCCATTAAAGTGGACTGGGGCATGAGCTTCTTTAACAAACTGATTCAGCTGATTGACAACAGACACAAGGGACAAGAAAACTAATCTTACAGCAGTGAGCAAAACACATAGCCCCTAATCCTGCTACTTGAGTGTTGTTTAAACAAGCTCACTGTTTTGAGATGGAAGGACTCCAGCGAGCAGAAATGTTGGCTATGACTTTATAAAATATAATAAAATATAATTCTGTGAATTGGTATGGATGTCTGTGAGCTGGATAATTGTCCGTTTTCATTAGTTTTTAAATTAGAAGCATCAGGCAGAGCTGTTTAGCGAACCCCACACAAAGCAGATGTTTAAAAAGTGCTGAAGTACTGATACTTATAGCAGAACTTCACACTTGCATCCTGGTGGCTCTCAGGTTTCACCTTAGGCTTTTTGCTTAACCTGATGCACAACCCTAACAGAAGTGAGAGTGAACGTATTGACCCATTGGCAAAAGCACCATTCTGTTCTATCCATCAGAACACATTCTTTCCAACCCTGGCATGACAGTATTGACCACTGCACTCACCATTGCATAAACACAAATTGACCCAGCAGCCCTCAGAGGATGTGATGAACTCCTGTTGTTCTCGCTGCGATATCAGCACGGCCGAGCGGACGGCGCTGAGCTCGAGAGACGAGGTGCTGCATTTTTATTCTTGCTCTGTTATTCAGAGGCCATGCCCACTGGGGAACACAGATTTAATTGCAAATCATGAAGATGAATGAGACATTTTGAAAAATGTGACTGGACAATCATCCAGCTATCAGTCAGCACAGCTTACTGTGTAATATTTCAATGCAGCAGCGTCAGGACTATCTGTAGGTTCCCTTGCACATCACAAAATGATCCGCAAAGGGAACCAGAAAATGAAAACCGAACAATATTTCTCACACATGCCAGCACAGGCATCTCCATTCCATCACACTTGAGCTCTTCAGCCAAAGTCTGTCTGAGTTTATGACTTTACGTGGATCTTGAACCTTTGAACACGGTTCATTGCCTTAAACAGCCTTAAGTGATATACTGTACTTTCTGGTAAATTAGTATAGATTACGCAATGCAGTGTCAATGTGTCACACATTTTCCTAAACTATGACACCAAAAACAGGAATAATAATAATAATAATATATTTATAAGTTGTTTTTATTTTATTTATTTAGTCTGTTTACTTTTAGGTGTGTATTTAAGTTTATTTATTGTATATTTGAACATATTTTATATATTTTAAGTGGGGGCTGTGTGAAACTGTGTATACTGCTGAATTGACAGTAAACCTCTCTTGAATCTTGAAATAAAAAGTGAGCTCGGTTGTCCCCCACAGGGAAGATTTTTACCTGAAGTGAGTTTAAAGACAAAATAACGACTGAGAGTGAAAACAGGAAAAAAACACAAAACATCAATGACAATACAACTACTGTCACTGTCGCCACTTTTCATTTCAACGCCTTTCACTTCGATAAACGAGCACATTTGAAATACCTGACAAAACTATTGAACCTGCAGTAATCTGTTTCTCCGCCGCCTGCGTAAAATACTGGCGTGGTCACAGAAATTGTAGCTTTAATAGCAGCGTACATGGGTTATTTCGGTGCGCTCACGTTCAAACCAGTCAAAAAAGGAAAGCAAAAATAAAATAAAAAAAAATAAACAACCTTCACGCGTGTGAAGTAATGAGGACATCCATCACTTACCGTTTCCACGAGGAGTCCCTGGGTCAACACCATGGCGCGCTTCTAAACCCTCGTGTGGGGAATCACATCCTCGCAAGTGAGAAGGACGCCGGCGCACGGAAACGGGCAACTTTTTTCTTTTAACCGATAACCTAACAGCTGACGGAGACTAAAAGGAGAGTGCTACCCCTCGCGACCTCGAGCCTCCAGGCAACGCGGATCATAAGCACGAAAGCGAAAGGCTGAGTGGCGCGCGGCTCTCAGAATCAACCACAGAAGAGCAGAGCCGAGCGGAGCGGAGCGCGCGGCGCGAAACGGCGTCTCCAGGGCGAAGCGCCAAACTGTAGATAAAGCCCCGCCCACTGCCGCGAGCTGTCCACCGCGGTTCGACCGCTGCCTTCTTCAAGCAAAGCATTCCTGTACAAGAGAAACGTCACAAAATATGCATTTATATTTATTTCTGTGCATTTATTATCCATTTGTTGTGTGGAAATCACACACAATCTTTCACTTGACCAGGCTCTGACACACATTTTTCAAAACAAGAGTAGTAAAGGTCACGCAACCCTGTGGTCGTGTAAATGCACGTTCTGTTCCTTCACTTTTTGAAGCAAATGGCTAACATGCTAACACGGCAGCGAGACAACACAGTCCTTTTTGATAAAGCACACCATAAGAGATTATAACAAACTTTCTGGTATTACTTAAATTTGATTATTTATATTTAATATAACATGGAATAGCATTACTGAATCACTGAATGCACGCAACTCCCCTTTCCATTTTTTCACTTTTGCCCAGATCCCTCTGAATTTCTCCACAGATCAAGCTTGCTGGCTTGTTATTAAGGCCCTGACATAATATTATTCATTAGTGGAAGATGTCAGCATTTATGACCAAGCACAAAAGCTTCTTCAGCTTAAGTAATGTGTGTTCTGTTATATTTCCACCTCCCCTAAACACTGTGATCAATGTTCTGCAGAGGAAATCCTGACAGTTACCTTTGTCTGCGAAACACTTTCAGTTCAAACATAAATATTTCATCTCGTCTCTTGTGCTCTTGCGGCATTTAGGGCTGGATTGGATGAGGCTGAAAGAAGGAAGAAGTGAAGTGGTCAAACTGTCTGAGTGAAGATGGAGTTTCATTTCCTGTCTCTGCGGGGCCTTGGTCTACATTCAACAGGGGATGGATGGAGAATCAGTCCCCATAATAGAACATGCCACAAAGTTGTTGATTTCATGGTATCTTGAGGACATATTCTGCGTTCCCCAAAAAATAAATACTTAAAAATATAAATAAATAAACAGGAAGGTGAATGCTGTAGGATGTTTTGCACATTCTGCCAATCAAACATTTTTAATCCTGAAATCTAAATCTACTGTACTCATCTTACACTTCAGAAAGTGCACAAAAACATCAGAGTACAGGCAAAGAATCCAGCCTATTTAAGTGATACGCATACTTGATTAAGAGGGCTATAAGTATGCTCTAGAGCTGATGTAGAAGTAGCAATTACAGTCTAAATGGCCTGTTAGGCCCTTGAACTGCCAGTGCTTCGACATAAATATTTTCTTACAAAAGGATAATGTTGCTTTAAAGATCGTACCTGGTGGGATAATGTTCTGTTTTTCTGCATCTCATTCTATATGTTGATCTTGTCTCATCCCCACTGACTCTTCTGCGACACCATGGCGAATTGCTGCACTGCTGTCAGGGAGCCCTAGAACATCAGCAGTCAGTTTTCACTGCAAAAACGTGACATGACTGTGGCTGTGGCTTTCCACTGGCCAATATCTGGCCATGTGGAAATGAAAAAAAAAAAAAACTACAAAAGAAGAGGCCTAGGGCAGCTGCAGGAGCAGGGTTTCCTCCAGCTGCCCGAAAGTCACCCTGTGGCTCAGAGTGATGGAGCTTTTGATTAGGTGCCACTGCTGTAGAAGCTTTTACCAGTTTCCTCACTGTTACATTGTCTCAGCCTCTATCAACCTGTCATTCGCGTGACTTGTGCACGTTGAACCCATTCACCCTGCCAGACATTCAGATGAGCATGTCCCTGTCTGCCACTCCAGCCGCAGAGCCACCTTCACTGTCCCTGCGAAATTTTGCTCCAACCCCACCCCCTTTCATGACAGCACCACTGAACACGATCACCCTCAAGACACTCTCCTTGACATTCCACACCCTGGCAGTAGAGAAATGGGCACATCCCGGCGTTTTGCCTCTTTGGTGTAAAATAGGCTGCGTCCTTTGTGATGGCAGGTAGGCCTTAGTACGTGAGGCTAGCATCAGCAAATGTTAGCCATGCATCTTTCATGATTAAGCATGCTCCTATTTTGGGGGGGAGCCATGAAGTGTATGTTTAATTAATACCTTTAATGAGTCCTTCAGATCTCTTTTGAAATGTGAGTGAAAAGCACCATACTGTTCATATAATGAAGCACAAGGTTAAAGCAGCCTTATGGAGAAATGGACTGAAAGTGTAGACAGCTGGACATTCAGCCGGGGGACTTAATGCATTTGCCTGGTCAATTCTTTTCTGTCTGGGTGTATCATATTGCACCGAGGGGCAGTGATAATTAGTTTAGGTTCAGAACCTGTATCTGTGGCTTTCTGGGTAATGTGTATTATAGACAGAAACCTCTAGCAGATTTGTCCTAATTGGCTTTGTAATGACTGCCATATTGAGAAGGCCTGCAGCCTCCATTTACCATTCGTCACCTGACCCACACCTTCTGTTGAGGCTTTGAGTCAACGTCATCAATACTGACTGGATCCCTCACTGTCTTGTCTTTAGTTCACATTGGGTAACTTCAGCCAGGACTGGTCTGGAAGCTAGGAGGTCAGGGAACTCAATTTCCCAGCTGAATACAATCAGAGAGGCCTGTGATTTATCAGATCTGAGCAGAGTTAGTGATCCTCCAGGGAAACAGAGAGAGGTCGGGGGAAATGGGGTGAGGAAAGTACCCTGGGAGGGGGGTACTAGTCTGGGATGCTGCTTAGCTCTCTGCTGGCCCGTCTGCCCAACGGCTTCATTATCCACACCTGGCAAACATCTCAGAGTATGCGTCTGCCAGCGCTTGGAGTAGTGAACCTTGGAAGTTTAGTGGGCCCAGAGGAGTTAGAGCTGCTTCCAAAGGTCGTACCCTTTAGCTTGAAACATTACCAGCTTTAAATTCTCATTGCACACTCAGTCTATCTGAGACCTCCTAAAGTGAAAGTGGAACTGTAAATCAAGGTAGTACAGTTTTAAAAGTTATTGAGCATAGTAACATATTAACACTCAGCCAAACAGTGTTAGCATGTACTTGGAAAACACCTATTTCAAGTCGGTCAAATATGCAAATATGAACACAGAAAGGGTGAAATGCTTAGACTACTGCACAGTGATTGTGAATTATTTCAATGATTAATGCATCAGTATGCATGAGTATGGTGTTTGTGCAAGATAATTTACAGACTTAGACCATTTGGACACAAATCTGAACGACTATAGCAAATTCTAGTTTGTTTTAGATGTAGATTTAATAGTTGGATTCATAGTGTTATGATATAAATCAATCATTCCGAGTGAAATTATGAGTTCTAAACATACAGAGTTAAAACTATTCACATTTATGTTGATAGGAAACAGACATCTACAGAATTGAATGGCTCTGAAAGTTAAATTACAGAAAACAGAAACCTAAAATGCTTATGAATTACCTGATGTCTCAGGTTTACAATAGTTTTAATAAAAGGAGACCTAGGCTGCCATTGTTTGTTTACCTTTATCAACATAACATATGAAAATATTTGTAGGTTCATCAGTTATTTTGGATTGAATATTTAATTTTTGGTGTTGACATCACAACCTCTAGTTCCTATCAACATCATTGTAAATAAATTTATTTATTTATTATATGATTCTGAATAACTTCCTTGAAATACACAGAAATTTGGAAAAATCTTTTCCTTTAATGTCATCTCCAAACCAAACATTTGGGACTAATGGCTAATTATACAGATATTGGCCGTAGATGTATTACATATACACAAATAGACCAGTTGTTTATTTTTACAGGACACGTGTGTGAACAGTACACAGTAAAAACAAAACAAAACGTGTGAAACATCGGTTTACACACAGATGCCAGACACAGACTCTGTAATATCTAGAGTGTTTATGGATGTTCACTGTGTCTGCGAATACTGGGCTTTGATCATCATTTTTTTCTGAAGTTCACAGTCGTGCCCTAGTCTGGCATTTTGGCCTTTAAGCTGCACCCTACTGATGCCAGGCCCAGCTGAATCCTGCCTTTTGTAGAGCAAGCTGATTGACATCAAAAGGAAGGAGCAAAATAACTGATGTCTGTCCACAAAACAAATGCACACGCTTCCCTGAGCCCACCCACGCACAGCAGTTTTTGTTCAGCCATTTGATCCAAATTGATTTTTCTGCATGTGCAGCATGTGGCTAATACAGGGGCAGACTTTTAGCAAGCCTGACTTAATAAGTAGTGTTATTTGACAAATATAGTAGGTTCTGAATCTGATGTGTTAACCTACCTTTTCACACAGACATACACAAATGAAATGTGAAATAGAAATATCATACTTGTCACACTGTTGACATACAGAGGGCAGTTTCAGCTGTAATTAGCCTTAAAGACGTATGTATGCAGACATAAATGCTCCACGAATAGCAAACGGTGCAACAGGTTGATGCCAGATACGTCATTTAGCTCACCATGGAAACAGGAAGTACCTACTGTACAAGGGAATAAGGAAAGATAGAAATACCATGTCTCAAATAAGTTTAATCTTACCAACATAGACAGGAAGTCCTTCACACCATTTGTAAAGCAACATATACTGACAGAAAGACAGACAGACATAGATGGATAATATTTATATATTTATATAGCTGATTAAGAAGTGCAATAATAGCAAATAACAAGTGAAAATTCTAGTCAAATAATGGCATATCTTTATCAACTCTTACTTTACCTCCATCCTTTAAGCAGTTATATTATTAAAGTACATTTAGGTCATGTCAATGGTACACAATGTGAATATATACATTGATATTCTATCAAAATGTACTAAAATATACTACTATGGCAGATTAAAAAAAATCTTCATAATTTGCAATGGAATTTAATGTAAAGCAATTTTTTCTCTTATTCCGAACCACCTTTTTATTGGCCCATTCATTGTGAAATTTTGACACAATGTTTTGAAATTATGTAAAAACCATACATACACCACACAGACCAAAGAAGGAATGAACGAACAAACAAACAAAAGAATGAACCAACAAACAAAAAAACAAACAAAAGACTATACAAGGTTTTGTTCCAACTGCTATTCTTCTTGTCTCTTGTTTATTTCCATATGCTACTCAAATCAGATTTCAGAGAATGCAATCTCCTGCCAAGAGAAAACAGACAGCTCCTGTGCCAACTACTTCTGACACTTTGTAGCATTTGATTTCTGTCAGCCAGGCTGAATGATTGACACTGAGCCTGGGGTGTGCCTGACGAAAAGCAATATTACCTATTCACTTACAACAGGTGACAGAGATATAGACGTGACAAAAGAAGACAAGCAGATATTTTACACACTACATACCCTCTGCAGCCCTACATCTGACGTGAAGACAAGCTGCAGTAGATATTCTAACTCTAATCAATGTTGTAGAAAGTGTGGTACTGATCAGAGGCTATTAGAGATGTCATTTTAGCGGATCCATGCTGTACAGCTTGCTCTTTGTCCGCATTTTATTGATATCCAGAGGATCAGCTGCAAGAGTCAGGACAGAAATTGCTCATTCAAAATTCAAGCAAACCTTTCTGTACAAACATGTTAGAAAAGATTCCCCTCTATCCCATTGCCTTTTCCTCACAAATTCTCAAATCTGAAGCTAATGTGGTGTTAATGATAGAACAAACACTGAATTGCAGGTTGTAAGCTCTTCATTAGTGCCATTATAGCTTTTCATTAGTGACATTACTTATAATTAATGTTGGTAGGTTATTGTTGTTGATGAAGATGTAGTCAATCCAATAGAAACCCCATTCTTCAGTAATTATAAATGCCTGTCATAACAGTTTTCATGTTTTTGATGCCGGCAGAAATATCTTCCCACAGAACATTCTCATTGGCATACACTTTGTGAGCAACAATGCAGAAACACAATTAGCTCATTAATCTGGCTTTGCAAGTATGACTAAGAACTATAAAAATACCTGCTGTTTATGAGGGCTGTGAGCTTCTCAGTGTGACTACATTTTTAGCCAAGACCATTTGGATGTGCCCACCAATACTTTAGATGGACTTTCCTTCAGTTTCTTCTTATGTTTTGCACAGTGCTTGATGTTTGCTTGGCGAAAATGACAATGTCGACATATAACCCCATTAAAAAACAAACCAGAATTATTTAAATTAATACTTACATATTTAATGTAAATGCAACAAAAACAACATATTAGACATTGAAACTGAAAAATGTTTTATAAAAAAAAATTGTTAATGTAATTTATTTTTCATTTTGCGTTGCAGCACCTTTTCAGCTTAACAACACCCCGTAGATGTTTATGTTTTCTACTCTTCAGACTCTTATACTTGGGACTTGGCAATACAGAAGACTCTTGCAAGCTACCCATGCCATGTGCTAATTCTCCCTATACAATGATAGTGGCTGACACATAAACTGTGCGCTGATACCAAGCTGGATGCTCTCTATCTACTTTATCCTGGTTTTCCAATAATTTCACATTTGCATTTGTCAGACCACAGGACAGTTTTTCACTTCACCTTAAATGTTCTCTGGCCCAAGAAGTTGTTTATGTAGTGTTGACTTTACCTGGCAGAGTTTTAACTTGCATTTGTGGATGCAGATTATAGACAATGGTTTTGAAGGCCAGAAGGTTGCAGCCATCTATTATTTTAAGGCAATCAAATTTGTTGAGTTGGGGGGTTGAAGATGGGGAGGACAAAATTGGCTAAACTTTCAAAAGGTTGTAGAGATGAAATGGCCTGTGGAGAAGTTCAGAGTGTCCCTAGTGTAATCAAACATCCATCTCTTGTCTTACAAAAAGCATGACATCTATCCAAATGATTTAGGGTGGAGTTAAAGCCAAAGTCAGAATAGTATCTTACCAAGCCCCCAGCTAACAGTATGAACTTGAGGCGAAGACGACTAATAGCATTTGTGTGCAACCTTATGCCTCAGAGGAATAAAACAGTGAAATGTGGTCACAGGAATGGAGGAGATTTGGTTAGCGAAGCCACAAATGTTTATCTGTGAAATGATCTGGGAGACGAAGTGTTTTGCTCTGCTGAGTTAATTAGGTGTCATTCATCAGCAATGGGGTGATAAACAACAATGCTGATATAACAAGAGCCAGGCTGTGCCAGGAGATTTACAAGAAAGCACATTACTTTCACATTCAAGTGCTGTGGCCAAACAATAAAAGACCACAACGGGTCAGAAAAAAACAATCCAAATTTTCAAGTAGATGCTTTATGTTAAGCTATTTGTTTTGTAAATGTTGGCTAAAGTGTCTAAGTCCTGAAGAGAACCCTGCCATGGCATCATAACCTTTTCAATACTCTTTATATGTGAGGTGGCATGTGGCTTGATATCAAAGTGTAGAAGTTTAAAGTACAGCAGTGGACCATAAAATGCGCTGGTTTATCAGGACGCAAATGTTCTTAAGTGTAGCGGAAAATGGGCTTGGTAAGATTGAGAAAGAATGAGTGTGCAAAGGCTTGGAGGTTTGTCCAAGAAAGCATGGCTTTTACCAAACTGTATGCCAATTGAGGTAATGCATGTGCTCTGGTATTACAGGAAGACTCTGGGTACCATATGTCAACTGACGTGCAGCACAGGAATAATGGCGAGCCTGGTCTGTGACAAAAGAGCTGCTGTTGGCATGAGTGAGTACTTCTAAAGAGATCCTTAATGCTTTGGTACACACATCCATGAACTAAAACAAAATGACAGGCACTTGGCATGTGTCCCAAACTAATGACACCATGAGACCTGAAATGGAGCCAAAGGACAGTATATACCCCCCTAAATTATGCCCCATTCGACATCATTAAAGCAGAAGGAGCCACCAGAGTGTTTGGCAGTCGAGATTTGCCAACTATGCAATGACCTTGGAGCATGGTCAAACAGCACGTTCTGTGCAGAATGTCAAAAAGTAAGAGAAACGTAAGAAAAGAGGGAATATTTTGAGGTAAAGAAATCAGCAGCCATTAAACAATGATCTATTAACACACTCTGCTGTCAAATAACATTTCCATTGGGTTAAACACTGAGATATTAAATATAATTCTACAATTGATGTTCAGGCAACAAAATCATACTTTTAACGACATCATTCACTCTTGATGCTCTCATTACATTGCTGTCACATACCATAGCCTTCTTCTTGGGCTAACACTCCCAGCAATATATGGCTAAAAGGATTTGTCTAATTCTGAAGTTTGTCACTGTGTCCAATATTCGGTATGGGTGTGCTTGAGAAAGTGGCTGTGAATGAAGAGCTCTCTTATGGAGGCTGCTGACCCTGTAGCTCTTGAGCAGTAGTGACAAATGGAGCTTGTCTGTCTCAGAGTAAACTTGCTGACAGGACAGAGATCAGACCTCCTGGCCTCCTGGTGGGGGATACGGAGGGCTACCCAAACTCTGACTGCCTGCCTGTCGACCAACTGCAACCATGTGGAAAATGGGAGCGCATTGCTGCAATGGCTGAAGACATGCGGGGGCCTGTTTGTTTGAACTGGTCAAGAGCAGATGGCGGGAAAGGAATTAAATCATGGCTGGGCAGAATGTAAACACTATCGAATAATTGATCTGAGTCAGTGTACGCCACTCAGGGGTCTGCAGACTGCACAGTGTCTCAGCTGGTAACAGATACTGGCATTCGTCCTACATGGTGCACTGGATTGCCAGAGTAAACCCCAGGGGCGTATTATCCCTGATATTCACATAATCCATTCTGTTCACCCACATTTGGCCCCTAACACACCGAGCCATGATGGAAGAAGCAGCCACCAGTGAACCCTGACAGGAATGTGGATGATGCTCAGTAATGGGTCAAGCAAACTTTCCATCAGTGCAAATATACAATGCCTCCTTTTTCATTCCCCATGGGTTTTCTTTTAATTTTTCTTTCCTTTTTTTGGTGCGGATGGTTCTCTTTGCAATTTTAACCACTCACTCTGTCATTACAAAAGTTCTTGTATTACATCTCTTATTTTGTTTCCCTTTTTCTACCAGTTGGGCAAATATTTTCATACTTAGTAGTAATCACTTTCCTGGAATTGCAGGATATCCAGTCTAGAGTTTGACAAGGAGCAGAAGTTAGCAAAACACCTGATCCATTTTGCATGTGATTAAATAGGCTGTTGTTGGTGCTCAGAGAGCTGTGATTTCCCTGAAACAGATTCCCCATTGCAAGCTTGCAGCCCAGATTTAAACAGTCTCAGATTCTCAGTAAAATACCATCTGCGTGGTGTAGGTGGATATGGATAAATCAAATGTCACAACTGGTAGTTGTCTTCTTCTGCTGGACAGATTTTACAAAAATAACAGTACGATGAGGCCATATACTCTAACTCCACAGGGGGGAATACATATTCATTCTTCACACCTCTCTCATACTTTTCATCATCAGTCTCTCCTACTGGCCATTTGTTTGCTTTCAAGCTGACTGAAGATACATTTGACCATATGCTGGCCTTTTGTCATGAAACTCCCTAGTAGAAAGTAGCTATTACAAGCATGTGTGCGCCATTAACCTTTGGATTTCTCACAAACCGTCCCATTCATCAAACTTCCATGGGCCTTTATTTGGATGGGGGAAGAGGACAAATGGTAAAAGACCTTGCTGGAAGGCATTCAGTAGACCAGGTAGTAGGTGCTGACAGGGTAGTGGGTTAAAATGCAGCCACTCCCAGGTGCTGTATCCTCCACACACACAGCAAGCCTCTACTGCTGCCAGGCAAAGAAACAAAGAGCACCTCTAATGTATTATAAGCCCTGGAGGCATTGCTATTCATAGTCCATTCAGCCAAATGTCACTGATGCAGGGTTATGTACACGCCAGTCATCTGCAAAACGTTGAGCTCTCCTATTGTAGTCAACGTGAAAAGAACAGAGTGGAACTCTGTTTGTCAAAGGCAGGCTATTATACAGACTGTTACGTGCAGAAAGGAATCTTGGGAGCTTTGCACTCTGAAAAATGCTGCACATTTGTGACACACTGGAATGATGTGATGTGAGAGGCCTGGCAGTGTATGAAGAGTGTCAATCCACATGAAAAATTTAATGGGCCCCATGTGAAAATAGAGCTGTGTAAAAATACAGTATATTCTTTTGTCACAACTCTTGAGAAGGTGGATAAGCTTTACGGGACAATTTTTTTAGCAATTTAGTCTCAGCTTTAATCCTAATGAGAAATTGTGTTGCATAATTGTTAAGATAGACTGTGTGCAAATTTTTGGAATGGTAGCATGGTGGCTAAACTGGAACCTCAACATTATATAGCTTATTTAAAATCCACATTACATACAGAGATTGCAACAGCTGCAATGCACGAACAAAGCAAAGCGTAGACAGGTCTTTACTTTTAATAAATTGGAGAATAAAAAAGTCATTATTTTAATCATCATAGCCAGTCAGTCATCAGTATGAAGCTGCATTAGTAGCAATATAAATATCTCCAATAAAGACATAACAGTGAGTAGATATCATGAGCCATCTATGCTGCAAGCCCCAATGGGATTTGTCTGCATGCTCTGCTAGTAGTTATTCCACTAGACCTGTTTGTCTAAGTGTCAGCCACTTTCAAGAGAAAGGGTCTGTTAGTGTACAACCACCTGCAGAAGTGCCACAGCACCTTGACATTTCCAAGAGAAGCCTTGGAAAAGCCCTCGCTGATCTTCAAACACTCAAAGCTGAATCTTCTGAGCAAGACGACAAGCCTAGATGCTAATGGTCTCTCTAGATGTCGACTCAATGTCCCTAGATGTTAGTTAAGATTCTCTGGTAGCCCAATATGACTAGCCCCACTAAGCCCAACTTATATGACATATGATTGAGGAGAAGCGTTGCACATACAGTCATTTGCATTCAGCCTGGCAGACTGGGCCTGAAAGCTCATGTCCAATGTACAGTCCCTTTTGTTTGTTTTTAGGGAAAAAAATGAGGGTATACATAGAAAACAATGGGGGCTGTGACAAGTGAGGGTCTGAAAGGAACGTTAATGAATTTACATGGTGTCCTGCAGTGCAACAGAGAAAGGAACATAATTTGACTGCCAGGAGAACAATATAGCTGGGAGGGGAGGGACTTGGCACAGGCAGCCCACTCATGTCTCAGACCTTTTACGCGGCCTGAAATAGCAGTTGTGCTAAATAGATCGGAGGAGGCAGTTAATATGCCAGGTGCTAAACAAACATGTTTCAGTGACTTTTAAATGTTGGGTTTAACATCCTCAACCACTAAATACACACGTGACTCAAGTGAGCCAAGGCCTGTCAAATAAACAACACATCTATGGTTAACCACATGATTGCACTTACAGCTCAAGCTGGGACAAAAGAGCAGGCCAGCTCTTTTCTTAATCTTCTTCCCATGCTAACGTGCAATCTGTGGGGTGAAGACCCTCGGCTGTCATTTTATGGGCAGGGTTGGAGAACTGTTGGCTGCAAAAGACTAAGTAGTTTTTAAAAACGCATTGATCATTAGACTGTTGTCACAACTGGATTTTTGGCTGCTTGTCAAGGAGCTGCTAGTGGATTGTAAATGGAATAGAATGGCTAATGTGGTCGCTAAATTTATATCTGCTGCACACTACATTAGGGATGGTTCACCACATTAATCATTGGCCTGCCACAGAAGCATGCAGCATGTTGGCATATACTGTAAGTGGCATGGCTAAAGCAATTAGGAGTGACGTTTATTCATTTGCTGGGATAACAGGTGGCAGAGCTAACAGATTAGACTAATTAGTCAAATAATTTTTGGGAAATAAAGTTCAAGAATGGAGAAAAGCCCAATTTCTTTTACTTGCACACCATATTACATATAGGAACTTTTTGTAGAGGCCCAAATAGTGTGGCTTTGATTTACTTCTGTTCAATCTGTTATGGCTTTAAGTTGGAATTAAATAAATGGACAAAGATGAACTATATCAACACAAATCATCATTACAGCATTATCGCCAAATAGAACAAGGTCTTAATGTTCATTCAAACTTGTTCACCTGCCATTGAGATCGCAGATACCCATGCAGTGTGATACATTGGATAAGTGATTTGAATGCATTAGGAGATAAGAGAATTGGATCCCACATTATTCTTTTCAGTTTAAGTATTCTGTTTTGGTCTTGCTGAATTTGAGATGGAGTGTGGGTGTATCACGCAGACACATTCTGTTTGCCCTTTCTCTGCTAAAATATGGCCTCTACCCACTGCTGCTGAAAGCTTCCTTGGGGAGACTGCAAACTCTGTGAAACTTAAAAGCCAATGCCTGAGCAGCTAAATGAAATCAGTAGACAGTGCTTAGCTGCCCTTAGGGCTTTATGCCTTCTGGTTGTCTGCAGTCACTCGCTTTTCTGCCCCTATAAGGCACCAGCAGAAATGTCCATAAGCTTTACGAAAGCACATGGAGCAATGTAACATTAATATAACCTGCTTCATAACGACATAGGATGAGTTCTTTTTCAATGACCCTGTGGCCCCTATGTGTTGGTGTGTTTGCACATGATGGGAGGGTTGTAATGTATTTAATTTCTCTGTTCTGTCATGTGCATAACATCACTGCTTTGCATGAAATCCAACCAGACTTCAAAACAGACGACAAGGCTAGCCAGGGGCTTAGGAAGTGCTGGGTCTGTCTGAAAGTGTTAAGGAGGCCCTTTGAACATTTCCACTGAGGGGAGTGCCCAGAAAGGTGTTTGTAGTGATCGCATTAATGTGCACTGATGCAGGTCCAAGCTTAGAGAAACAGAGTGGACTCAAGACCCACATCCTTATGAGTCTGGTAATGAAGATCTCATCACAATAACTACTTAGGACAATTCACAGAGTTTCCCCTTGAGATCTGTTCTGGGAACAAGGCTACAGTGTGAGCTTCAATGGAAAACATTGGAGCTAGTTATTCTTTTGCTTGTTTTCTATATTATTTAAAAAAGAAGTAATTACAAATGGAAGTGCACAGTTATAAATGAAATTGCATTTTGTAGTTAATACTACTGCTACTACTACTACTATTATTAATGCAACTACTACTACAAACTACAACTGCTATTTATTTATTTTTATCACTGTCTTATTTTTTACTTCTTTTTCTTCATTTTAATCTTGCCTTTTATGCTATTTATTAAGCTTTTATGTCTGTAAAGCACATTGAATGTGGTGTATGATAATGTGCTATATAAATAAATTTGCCCTGCCTTGCATTACTATCACTAATATTGCTAATATTTCTACTACTATCAATACTACTTCTACTTTTGCTAATACTGCCACCACCACTACTACTGCTACTACTATAACTGCTATTACAACTACTACTACTACTACCACATCACCACTACTAAAACTACTACTACAAGTACTACTACTACTATCATCACTACTATCACTACTATTACTACTACTAATATCACCACTACTATTACTACTAGTACGACTATCACCATTACTATTATTACTACTACTACTACTACCACTACTATCAATATTACTATTAATACTACTACTACTACTCCTACTATCAGCATTACTATTACTACTACTACTATCACCACTACTATTACTATTACTACTTTCACCACTACTATTGCTATTACTACTTTCACCACTACTATTGCTATTACTACTTTCACCACTACTATTACTATTACTACTTTCACC
>JBBIGC010000033.1:7876415-7901658 GCA_037576955.1 Lepidarchus adonis
GTTTGCTGAAAATGTTGTGTACACCCCCCCCCCCCCCCATGTCCTAGAGAGACTATGTTAACATCTTTTCTATTACAAAATCTCCTAAATCTGTTCATTATCAACTTTTGGACTGTAACTGTGGATTTGGAGTAAAGATGTGCTCCTGATCCTGTCGTGTTAAAGCCAGTTCTAGATAAACGAGTAAAAGCTGGTAAAAACTCCCGGACACGTCTTCCCTTCTGGTCAATTAGAGACCAATGCAAACCAAATAGAACAGAGCAGGCTTTGTGAAATGTTTGCTGATATCTGTTTGTACTGTAGGGTTTGTTTGGTTTGTGTGAGAGAAAAGCTGTATGTGGGTCGCTCAAGCAGTAACTGCAGACTACATTTTTATGTGTAGGGGTGGGTTCCTATTTTTGCACTCTCTTGACTCTAGGGCGAGTTTTTTTGGTAAAATGTGTGGATTTTGTTCATGATTTAGATGGTATTTTCTTGTTTTTACAACATCCATTTGAATTTGAGTATCATTCAAAAATCAGAGATCACACATTTATTTTGTTTCCCATCAAAAAGGCTTTTAGGTATATGTAAGTATATTTATTTGTCAGTGTCAGTAATCAGACAGCAATAAAACCATCCGCTTAGTATTGTGTGAACTCTTCATAAACAACCTCCTGTCAAAGTCAACATTAACTTGGTCAGAAGTTTGTTCTACAGTAGCTATTCTGTCTCAGACAAAATGGGCTAGTCTTCACATGTACATCAATGAGCCTCGGCCCCGTCACTAGTTTACCAGTCAACATCCCTTCAATCACTTTTTGTAGTTATCAAAAAGGAACACACAACATAACCTGATGTTTGGGAGAAGCTCTGAGCCAGTTTTCTTGCCATCACAATTTAGCCCTCGTCAAAGTCACTCAGTGTTTCTCTTTGCTTTCAATGCATCAACTTCCAGAACTGACTGTTCACTTGCTGCCTAATATATCCCACCCTCTGACAATGAAATAATTTAAAATAATCACTTAGTCAGTAAATTTAGTGTATAGAATAGAATTTGTATAGAACTAGATGATGCAAAAACTAATATAATAAAAAATATATAAACATATTTCCTAGTTTTGATAGACGTCGAATAGAAAAAGTTCAGACGTTGAAGTTAGTTACAATGAGTGAATAAAAAAAATTCAAGTGGCAACAGGGTGCACACCACAGTTGACAAATTAAATACAGAGAGAAATTATATTATGCATAGTGTTAGAGGCAAATTTCTTTGTTAAATTTGTTTTATGATTTTATTTGACACAAAATTCAAATTGTGCTTTTATTATGCCACAAATATTCTACATAACAAAGATTTAATATATTCATATATTATCACTTTGCCACCTGATGGTTAACCTACTACAAAACCTTATGCAGACACTTACTTGATAAACTCCTGCTGTGAAGGTGACAGTGGCTCCTACAATGATGGCGTAGCAGCTGCGATCACAGTGGGGAGTAGTGCTGTTCTCTAGGCTGCCCATGCTGGTCAGATTGCTCTGCTGATCAGTGAGATATCCAGCAACAGCCAATTCCCTGTCCACAACCTGTCCCACCAACAGACATAGCACTCCAAAGATTCCCACCGAGATGTGCCTGGACGTCCCCAGGAGAGTGTAAATGATGCTAGAGAAAAAGGACGTGTAGAGGCCATAGATTGGGTCCTGACCTGCCAGGAGGGAATACGCAATGGACTGGGGCACCAGCAATATTCCTACAATAACTCCAGACATAACGTCTCCTAGAAGCCAGTCTTTGACCTGATATTGTGGAAGCCATTTCAGAATGGGTATGGAATCAAGGAGCAGGGCTTTGGCTTGTGCTGGGCTGCAGGAGCACTGCTTTTTCAGTTTCCGTGAAAGCACATTCTTCAGAGGTTCCTCCTCTCGCTCATGTTCCTCCAAGGTGAGGGGAACGTGAAGGTCACTCTCTGGTCCTGCATCAGTCCCGTTGGCCTCCTCACCAGCCATTGTGCCAAAGTTGTGCCTTAGAGAAAAATGGGTGTAGATGTTAACTCTGGAGAAGTGTTGCACAGAATGTGACCATGAACTCAACATATCAGTTTAATAATTTGACACCGTGAGACAAAGCAAACAGAAAACATGCATCTTAGTCTGTTTGATGATGCAATGTGATATGGCCTTTTATGCAAAGAAAAGAATTTTATCAAGGGCTAAGGATTCATTAGGGCAGGCCCAAGACAGTCAATATTTGCTACACGGCACCACAATCAATATCTCATCAAGCAAACTTTATCTCAATGTGTCTTAAATGACTTTCAAAAGGTAAAAAAGAACCAAGTGTTTCATAGGAATAGAGCACATGCAGCAGTATAAGCTTATAAATTATTATCTCAGTAATTATACTAATATCCAATATGACCTTGCACATAACACGGAGCCATAACAGCAAATAAGCAGGTAAACAAACAGAAATCTGTCAGATAAGATAAATCTGTCAAAATAAGCATTTGAACAAAGGTCCAGATACATGGACATTAACACTAGCTTCTCTACTGCATGTGTCAGTTTTTATCATTTCATCAGTTGTGTGTTATTTCAAAAGGAGACCAATACTTTAATGCATCTTCATTCACAAATGCAATAACAATGCTATGATACAATTTCTAGAAAATAAAAAGATCACTAGATAAGACAAAAAAAATATTGCTTTAATGTAAATTGTCACTACAGCTTAGTTTATTGCTATAGTAAATATTAAAATGTTCAGTTACAGCACATATATCTTCAAAAAATATTTTTGGTAAAGCCTGTGGTCTTGGCTAAAGGCTGTTTGTTAAGTAAGACCACACAAAGTTAATCCAGATTTCTGCCATACTGCAAGCCAGAGCTGAAATTCAGTCCTTCCAGAGACCATTCCCTCATGAACCAACAATCAGCACTTTGTGTGAATGGGCCTATGCCCCAGCTTGACTTTCCAAATGTTCTGCAAGATTTTCCATGGCTATTTTAAAAAGTAGCTTGCACAGGAACGTAGTAATTATTTATTAATTTATTAACAAACAAATTAACTTTAGAAAGGCCATTTATCAATTAATGTAGTATTTTAAACTTAACACTTTTATTTGAGAATATGAGTAAGGAAAAATCCCTATTTTAAAACATTTATTTACTACTTCATGTTCATGTTGGAGGTTACATCTACATTGCATACATACATTGGGTCAAGAATACATTACCAGTAAATCGAGCAGCATAGAGCATCTTACTGAAAATAGAATTAGAGGCAAATACTTAACCTACTAAGATGTTCCATTGTTGCTCTGTAAATTACCTAGTTATTGCTGGATTTGTTTCAATTGTATGAGAGATATTTTTACTTAAGTCATTATATCAGCATAGTGGCAACACTTGATCAATGTGTTTAGGCAACAGCACAAGTTCTCTGCCATGGTTTGTGTATAGCAGGACTGTCACACCAGCATACTCAGGTTTCAAGTGGCCCATGAGAAAACGCACATGGTCATACTGTAAAAGATTTGATTATGTGTGTATTTCAGACTTGACACTTACTTGAGGAGCTGTGCATATAAAGAAAGGAATCTTTGCGCTAAATGCAAACAGTTTCCCTTGTTTACCGTAGTGTAAACAAACTTTCTCAAGCTTCAGACCCATATGCAGCAAAAGAAAGCGAGCTTAAAGTTGCTGCAACGTGGAAATAAGTTTAATTAAAAATAATACACGGTTTTCTGACTTTGAACGCCACCACTGTTAATGAATGAGGACCATTCATGAGCAGTTTGGTTTCTGCGACGTGGAACTAGTCTTCCTTCCTCCCCAGGACCCGACTACCTGTACGTGTACGCGTACTTTACCGGAATTCGGCAGGGAAAACAAATATTATTCCTTCACTAGCAGGCAGTTACTCACCTCCTAATGATTATACAGTCGCTTAGCGGCGTCCTCATTCATCCATCGCTAAACGGGTCTCATGTTCGCCGGACTAGGTTTTGTCACACTTCTAAAACTGCAATAGCAGTGACATCAGAAGCCATCATGGGGCGCCATTGTCACGTGGTCATCTTCGGCAAAGACTATGTCACGTGACCAAAAGTAAACAGTTCTATATGCACCGTGTGTGTTATGTATATGTTTAACAATATACCCGTTAAAAGAATCCAAAGGTGTAATGACTGTGTGAGGGTGCAATACTATTATATAATGTATTATATAAATACTGTTTAAAGTAATTACTGACCTTTTACATGAACACATGGCACCACAGAATTGTATTGTGTATTGCTGGACAGTGCAAAAACAGGTTGTGCAAAACAAAGACAGTGCAACTTTTTTGCTTTGTTTTGTGGGGTGATCACACCTCATTGCCTCCAGATATTTAATGGTTGTCTGAAATTCTCTTAGCAGCAGCAGCAGGTTTAATGATTGATTGAGCCAAAACCAGGGATTTGATGGTTACTACGTGTAATTCTGGTCTGGAGAGCTGTGTGTGTGTGTGTAGTGTGTGTGTCCAAAACCTCTGACCCAGTTGTCAAGCCATCACAAAGTTGCTCAGATCCTTACACCCGCTGCCTATTATTTATTTATTTATTTACTTACTTATTTATTTTTTGCTGTGGTTGTTCAGTTGCTGCCTCACATATCCCTCCCATTGTGAAGTGCCACTGTAACAAAACAGTCTATGTTATATCATTTTAATATTGTTAAAAGTGTTCATGCTGATATATATTCACGTGAACACATGACACCCCATACCTTATACAGTAGCTATTTTCTGAAGTAATTCACACAGAAAATAGACTCAGTAGAATAATGATGCCAAGTTTGGATGCTTGTATGCTAAAAGACTGGGTCTATTGGGTCTACTGGGTCTGTTATAACAAGCAGAATGCCACTTTTCAGTATCCCTCAAGAGAAGTAATTCACTTTCCTATTTGTGTGTCCTATTTATGTTTTTGAAGCAGTGTTTGAGGTGTGAGCATCGCTGTGTGAATTTCATAACCCATTTTATAATTGGATGCAGGATTAGGAGCACACATGCGTCTTTAAAACAATCCCTATAATCCCCAGTTTGTCTCCACTACTCTCAGCCAAGCATAGAGCACAGCACAACCCCCTGAGGTACAAACAGTTTGCAGTTTAGTAACAAGACCCTTAACTCGGCCCAAATGGCTGTAGTGGACAAAGATGTGGCTGAGAAGTTTTTGGACAGCAATCCAGCCTTTGCCAAGCAATATTATGACTCCCACTTTAGGGCCCAGGTCATTTCAAACCTGCTGTCAACTTCCAAGAAGACACAGATGGACATTGGTCAGTACCACAACCTGAGCTCCGTGGAGGAGAGTGAGGTGGTATTTGACATGGTGAGGGACCTCCAGGAAAACCTGCAGATGGAGAAGGCCATATTCAACCTTATGCGCCACTTGAGCTTTATCATGCGAGCAGACCGCATGAGCCTCTTCATGTACCGTCAGAGAAATGGTACAGCTGAACTGGCCACACGCATCTTTAACGTCAACAAGGATGCCAATCTGGAGGATTGCCTTGTGCCTCCGGACGGTGAAATTGTTTACCCACTGGACACGGGCATTGTGGGCCATGTGGCCAGCGTCAAGAAGACTGTGAATGTGCCTGATGTGACTCAGGTAGGACAATCACTCTGACTTCTGTTTATTTAAAATATTTATTGGTTGTTATATAAGTCTGATCTCTTCTGCTACAATATAACTCTTAATCTGCTGTCAAATAATATTACCATCAATATCCTCAGTGTAAGAGCTACATTACTAAGTACATGGGCATACTACATATAACAATACTACATAGTACAACTACAGGATTTTAACAACTACAAATTTCAGGTCATAGCAATATGCTTGAGTCCCAAGAATAATTCTGCTTTTATGTGTCTTCCAAATTAGAATAAACTTTACATTGGGTTCCTCTTAAGATTTCTTCATATTTCAGAGTTTGTTGCCCTTTGTTGCCCTATACATGTTTATTAGGGGTTACTTGTATATATTGAATTAAGGACTGAAGCAATGAGACATGGCTAAGAAACTGTTCTACTGTAAGTTGCTGGCCTCTTTGCAGTACAAAAACACTGTTAACACATATACACACCAGAAGAGGGCAGTGTACAACTGCAAAATCCCATGGTTCTACCACACTTATGGCCTCTGGTTGAAGGAACACTTTGTGAACAACATGCTGCTGATATATAGGCAAATCAAGGAGTTCAGAATATATGAAGGTCAAGTAGTAAAATTACACAGAGCTTTTCCCCCCCCAAATAACAGTATTTGTTGCTTCAACTGGTAGCTAGCATAGCAACAGGCTAAGTATGATGCAGTGTGAATGTACTCGACCAACAAAGCCACGCTGTCTTTATTTGCATGTATCATGTAAATGACTGTAATGCCTCTGACAATAGTATCATCTTTGATTAAAGTGCTTTAATTTGTTGGTGTCCACATAGCATATACCTAAAAAGAAAGAAAGAAAGAAAGACAGACAGACAGACAGACAGAAAGAAAGAACAAGGCATAGTTTATGAATGCTCAAAGGGCTGATAGATTCATTTCAATCTGAATCACACTGGTGCAGAGAAGAGCACATAGGGAGAAGTGCATGATGGTGTGAGGTGAAAGCCGTGAAATTCTACTGTTTGATCAACGAGGAGCAGTCATTTTTCAGAGGAACAGACTCTCGCTCTCTCTCTCCATCAGCATGAAAAGCAAAACTCCTCCGCCTGGAAAACAGTTTCCTCTGTAGAACACGGCTTCTCTAGAGCACATAATCACTTGTAACAAATTGGTTTCCTTTATCTTTGTCGATGGTAATGTGTGACTGAAATACAAAGTCCCCAGAATGCAGCAGTGGCACTCCCTTATTACTTTAGGCCTCTTCTACAGTTGACCAGTGGAAACCATTGGTGTAGGTCCACCAGCTTTGAATTTGAAGTTCTGGGCAAGCAAATGATGACACAGATACTGTAGATCAGTCTAAAAGGGAGAGGACAGAGGTTTCTGACTGTAAAGGCACACAGACAAATTATGCAAGCTCGTAGTTTAGCTTAAGGTTGTAGCTTCACAATGCTAGCGCCAATTGGAGGCTACAGCTGGATTACCGCAGGTTTCTCTTTCGTTCCCCTGGCTATGGGTGTTACTGGGCACAGGGAATAAAGCTCTTTAATCTCACTTGAATTAGAGCGATCCTGGATTAAATCTAAAGGTCAGTGCTTAAAGCTGTGTTCTCCAAGTCAGCGGAATGGCAGCAGCTTACCTTGACTCCATGTCTCATTCACCTTCTGTTTTTCAGTGGAATCAGAACTACTCATTATGTGCAAGGCTTTACATATCTGTAGCCTACTGTGTAGAAAAGGGTTCTGAATTACCAAAAGAATGGTGCTTTCCATCACATGTATTTGACAGAAATGGTTATTACCTGTCAGGAGAGACCAGTTGGAGATTTAAGCTCTTTTCTGACAGCTCAATCTCATATAACCTGGTCTATATGTTCAGGCAAACTATTGGGATGTTTTTTGCTGTTGTTTTTTCTTGACATAAAATGATGATTACATAGGAATACAGTTAAAAATAAAATTCAAAAATGTGAATTTTTATTTTGTATTGTTCCTTTTCTTCTAGGAAGAGATAAGACACAAGCCAAACAAGAAATCTGATTCAATTCCCTGCCTATTTGAAACAATTTGCTAATAATTCTGAAATCACGGTTCTTTCTTCAGAGCCCCTACTTCAGTGACTTTGTGGACACACTGACGGAGTACCAGACAAAGAATGTGCTGGCCACACCCATCATGAATGGCAAGGACGTGGTGGCTGTCATTATGGCAGTGAACAAGATTGACGGCCCCAGTTTCACAGCTCAAGATGAGGAGGTGCCTTCTTCCCTTTGCCTTTCTCTCTAGCTGCCTCTTTCTCTCCATGTTTTTCTCTCTCAGATGATGTACATCATGCTATGCCGTCTATTTCCAGTTGACACATTAAGTGTTGTGGTATGACTGTGGACACTTCTGTGTCCATTTGCCAGCTGCATCAAATTGCACCGGTCATGGTAAAGGTCATTTCTAAATCAAGTCTGGTTCTTGCAGACATTGACGAAATACCTGAACTTTGCCAACCTGGTTCTCCGTGTGTTCCACCTGAGCTACTTGCACAACTGTGAAACCAGAAGAGGGCAGGTGAGATGAAGAAGAATTGTGTAGTTTTACTTGGTCTTTGAAAGTGACATGGTTTTAATTTGTGTTTTAGAAGTACAAGAGTAGAAAACAATTCTAATATCTCAGCTCTGCACAAAGCTGCTCAGGTTTCAGATATGTGGTAAGAAGTTGTAAATAGAAATGAAGAAATGTTGTGTCTAGACTCATAAACAGAACTGTAGGAGATAATTAAACGATAACTAAAATAATTTAATGTTTAATAAATATTTCATTATTGATTATTGAAAAGGCCAGTTCTGTAAGCTCTCCTTGGGTTTGTGTGGGTTTCCTACGGGTGCTCCCACAGTTTTCTCCCACTGTCTATTGGTTTGTAAAGCTGATGTGTTGAAAAGGGTTAAATTTGGTAAATGTGAGGCCTAAATTGTCATAGCTAGAACATTTAATGAGAGCCAGGGACGTAGCCAAAAGTATTTTACTGTGAGGGTCCAGCTTTGTCCAGTCATTTTATATTATATTAGGCAGCTGCCAAACGACATACATCTACATCTACCCATTGTTTAGTGTTATACAGTTTACAATCTAAATGACTCCAATAAAGAAAGGGGACCAGGTTTTGACTCTTCCTGACCACCCAACCACCAAAATGTTAGGACTTGTAAAATGTAGTGCTTAGTTACCAAAAGGGTTCAAATTATGAAAGTTTGTTTAACTGGCCTAGTGGTTAGGACTTTGCCCCTGGGATCAGAAAGTCACAGGTTTAAGTCCCAGCTCGGGCACCACTGAGGAACCCTTGAGCAAGGTACTGTCCCCACTTCACTGCTCCCCGGGCGCTGTTGATAGCTGCCCGCTGCTCCACGTGTGCACGTGTGATGGGTTAAATGCAGAGCACAAATTTCGTTGTGGTGACTGTGTGTTCACAATGACAGAAAAATCACTTTCAAATCATCAACGGAATCATAGATGCCCAGGGCATGTTGAAGTGTGTGGGTAGTGAAGGCTAGCTTGTCTGGTCTGATCCCACAGAAGAGCTCCTTTAGTGCTGGCTTTAATAGAAATGTATCAAAACACAGTGCACCACAGTCAGAGCTGTTTTGCTGGCATGAGAGAAGCCTACACAATAGCCAGGTGGTTTTAATGTTATGGCTGATTGGTGTATATCTGTTTTGCAGGTGCTGCTCTGGTCTGCCAGCAAGGTGTTTGAAGAACTGACAGACATTGAAAGACAGTTCCACAAGGCCCTGTACACAGTGCGAGCCTTCCTCAACTGTGACCGCTACTCTGTGGGCCTTCTGGACATGACCAAAACAAAAGTGATTTTCTCCAAGTGCATGTTTGTCTAGACCTATTTCACGTCATATTTAATTTTATTAGCTTTTGTAGTAATGGATCGTAATGCGTCTGCAGTAGATTAAATGTCAAACATGTGTCTCCACAAGCACACCTCAGCTTGGTTGACATTTAAAGATTACATGTGCTGTAAAAAATAGAAAATCCAAGTGCCAAATAGCTGTAAGTAAAGCAGAGATCTTCCGGGATCATAAGATAAGACGTTGAGAGAGCATTTCCCCCCTGACAACTGCAAATCAATGGCAGCCATCTTGACTGAAATCATCTCTTCTTGTTTTTTAGGAGTTCTTTGATCTTTGGCCTGTTCTGATGGGTGAGGTTCCTCCATATTCGGGACCAAAAACTCCTGATGGCAGAGTGAGTGTCTTGTCATAGAACAGGACTTTAACTGACCTTCACAGTGTTGTTCATAAAGTCTGTGTTTTTCATAACAGTTGTGTCAAGTGTTGCTCCAGGAGACACCTGATGATAATGTTTTCCTCGCAGGAAATTAACTTCTACAAGGTGATTGATTACATATTGCACGGAAAGGAGGACATTAAAGTAATACCGTAAGTCACTGCATATTTATGATCTTCAGCCTCAGCATTTAATTACCTGACTCTTCAGCATAGCCCTGTCAGAAACACTTGTGAAGCTAGTTGCCTCTGTCTTGAAGAGATATTGGACTTTCTAGAAGCATAACACGCTTTATAACACAGTATAACATTATTTTAATCAACATGATGCAGTTGTAATCAGGAAGTATCTGTAAAATGCCCATGTTAGATTGAGGTCATGATTACTCTCATGCATTAGACCAGTAGGTGTTCCTATAGAATGTGTATATTTTTATATACTACATTTGCTATTTTGAAAGCCACCATCTTGAGTACTTAACGGAATGTCTATTTATGTCCCAACACATGATCTTAAATATGTAGATCGTGGCCTTTTGCAAATACCATCCATACATTAGAGACATGTGCTGAGACCTCTTTCTGTTATTCTTCTGAACAGTTACACACACACGAAATGATTTACATATAAAATATTACAAAACATAACTTTTTAATGTAGCTTTGATTTTAAAATGTATTTTAATTTTACTTTCATCTTACAGTTTAATGTATTTTTAACTTTTTTTTGGCACTTCTTCTTCTTCTTAATATTATTATTATTATTATTATTATTATTATTATTATTATTATTATTATTATTATTATTATTTAATCACACATATTACTAGGGATAATAGTGTTTGATCCTGAATGATATATGGAAGCATATGAGTAAGAGTGTAAAACATGTCATAGTTATATTACAGCATGTTGACTGCAGATACGTTAGGAACGTTCAAGATCAATATTTTTGCTAATCAGAGGTATTTTCTGTGTAGAAATCCTCCTGCTGACCACTGGGCACTAGTCAGTGGACTGCCCACTTATGTTGCTGAAAACGGCCTGGTGAGAGTCTTCTGTCTTCTCTGACACAAGCAGTCGACACAAGGACATGTCTCTCATGTGCACAGCCATGGGAAACCAAATGTGAATGAAATGCTGGAGAACTGGGCTTGTGTGACAGGGTAATTAATGAAACTGTGCTGTTCTGTACCAGTGAGTCTTAATGCTGCTGTTCTCCCCTCTCTGCCTCTTTTTCAGATCTGTAACATAATGAATGCAGCTGAAGATGAATTCTTTGAATTTCAAGTAAGCTCAGTTTTTTATTAGATCAGAACTGCTTGGGTTTTCATTAATCGAGTAAAAATGGCAGTTCAGCTATATTCTTATAACATGACAATGGTGGTGATGGTGATGGTAATATTACATTGAATGCAAGGTTAAGGTTATAGAAACATACATTTTTGTTCATATATAATTATTTCTACTGGAATATAAATAGATAATTAATAACAAAAGAGTGTATATACTAATATTATTGCAAAGTGTTATTTTATATGTCTTTTGAAATGTTCTGTTAAAACGATTGCTTTTTGTCAGAAAGAGCCTCTGGATGATTCAGGCTGGACTGTGAAAAATGTTCTATCATTGCCCATCGTGAACAAAAAAGAGGAAATTGTTGGTGTTGCAACATTCTACAACAGGAAAGATGGAAAACCGTTCGATGAAATGGATGAAACACTAATGGAGGTATTTATAGATTCAGTTTTGGCACACACACCAAACAACAGTGTTTGCATTATTTATTCATGAAACCTTCACTCAGAGACGGTTATATCCAGATAGAATGACCATTTTGTCTTGTTTGATTGTATATGTTTTATCTCTTTCATCTCAGTCTCTTACTCAGTTCCTGGGATGGTCAGTGCTAAACCCAGACACCTATGAAAAGATGAACAAGCTGGAAAATCGCAAGGACATCTTTCAGGACATGGTCCTGTACCACGTCAAGTGCAGGAAGGATGAGATCCAGAATATCTTGGTGAGTTTCTATACTGTTGACAGGAGCTGTTAAACCAAGCCTGTCAGTTTTTTCAGTTCAGCTTGGGGTGAAATTTGCTACCAGGATTGTTCAAGGGGTAAGAGTGTTGCCTCTCCACTAGAACATGCATTGCCATGATGTCGTTGTTAGACACACTGCTTTTATTTTGCTATTGTACATCAGAGGAAGCAAAGATGAAAAGTTAGTGCAAGAAAGGGCATACGAGGCAACTGCCTATGATAGTTAACTCATTACTGCTATATTAAAACATGGAAACCCGCTAGGACAGCATTGCTTCCACCAGTCCTAACACAGAACGTTCAAAAATGAATGTGCACACATACAAATGGAGGAATATCATTAAAATCCTACTGTGTGCTGTCTGCCAGAACACACGCGAAGTGTATGGGAAAGAACCAGATGAATGCGATGAAGATGAACTGGAGGAGATTCTGGTAAAAATGGATTTACAAGAGCAAATAAATTCCTTACACTTACTGCATGATGCATCAACCATTTTTAAAGCTGTGTTTCTTCTCCTCCATAGCTGGAGAAACTGCCAGACTCAGAGCAGGCAGAGATCTTTGAATTTCATTTCTGTGATTTCGAGCACTCGGAGATGGATCTGGTTAAATGTGGCATTTTGATGTACTATGAGCTGGGAGTTGTGGACAAGTTTCATATTCCTCGTGAGGTGAGTTGGAGCTAATAGGCTGTCTGCCAGTTTAATCCCAGTACTTTGTGTTGTGCGCAAAATTAACTGATAAACAGAACTGTTTTGTTGTTTAAAATGAAAGCAGACATTGATTAAAATCCTCTGTGAGGGCTGGATTGATAAAAAACATTTTATTTTGCTTTGCTTCATATTAAATCAGGAGAATTTCATGAGTTTCAAAGCCTCTTACCACTAAACAGTTTTGCATGTATTCCTGAAAGAAAATTCACAAATGTTTATACAGATTAGGTAACAGCAGGCAGGAGTAGCTGTTACTGGGGGGGATGTTTTACTGATGAATGGGATTGAGTTGGTCAGAGGTGCTTTGTTGTCCACAGGCTTTAGTTCGGTTCATGTACTCCCTTAGTAAAGGGTACCGGAGGATTACCTATCACAACTGGAGACATGGCTTCAACGTAGGACAGACCATGTTCACGCTGCTCATGGTGAGTGAAAAAAACACATAATGATAGCAGTTAATGTTTATAGGCCTATGCTGCGTTTTCTTCTTTCTTCTTTTCTGTTCTATTTACCATGTGGATCACTTATGACAGTTTATTGGTTTTGTTTGTCAATTTTGTCTTTAAACTTTAATGGGCTTTTTTTTTTTTTTTTAAAGATTGCTTTATGCAAATTTGACGTTTTTATGGCGATATGGTTACACATTTAAGAATCAGTTCACCTTATAACTTGGATGGGCTAAACAGCTTATGCAGCTCCCATTCATCATTTCCCATATGTGGACTGTATGGACTGAACAATGAATTATTTGTTTTAAAACTTTCAAACAGTGTTTCCACATTACGTCACGTTCTTTTCAAGCAATTCAAGAAATTGTTGTATTGATGTATTGTTCATGTGGCTCCAAGAGTGAGGAATTGAAGTGTAAACCCACATACACGCCTTTGCAGTTTGTAGAATAAATATCAGGCCAATGGGAATGCATCTATGATTAGATTTCACTGCATCTTAGCCCAGAAACAAACAAATGACCCCTCTTGACTGCAGCTCTCAAGACATTGATAGATTTCTTCCATCTGTGTTGTGAACATTTCAGCGTGGGGCTGCATGCAGGTAATATGTACCTTTATAGGACCCTCCTCCAGCATGTAGCTCTAAAAGCGGAGTGTACGGCAAACTAATGAGGCAGCCGAGCATGAAAATGTTCCATGCTGCCTCATCGGTAATCACAGGGAGTGAGTCGTAAGTCAGGCAGGACAGAGGTGTGGAGTCGATGTCGGAGCAAGGGCCTTAATGAGCCTTCCTCGGCACTGCTCCCAGGTGTCACTGGGCCTAATGAGCTCTCTGGAGCCAGCATGCTACTCTACAATAGGCAGCCATGGGGTACGGGTGGGTCTCCTTGCGCAGCTCCACTGAGAGGCCCATTAATGCTGGCTCTAACATGCTCTCAGACAGGTGACCTGAAGCGCTACTACACAGATCTGGAGGCCATGGCGATGCTCACTGCCGGTTTCTGCCATGATATTGACCACCGTGGGACCAACAACCTCTATCAGATGAAGTACAATTTGTTTATAGTCATCTAACATTCCTACACAACACAATTCCCCACGTAGCTGTCATAACTATGCACTGATGTTAAAACGGGCTCAGGCATTTGTATGACCAATATTGATTGTATGTCTTTTTTTTATAATTTATAATATCAGCTAATATAATTCTTCATGGTTTGGTGAAAAATCATGATATACACATCAGCTAAGACATGTTTAGATTGCAAATTAGCTTCTTTATTTTAGCATTGTGAGGCTAACATTGCTAACAAAAACCAAACTATTATAAAACCTAAATATTTTCCATAAATGTAGAACCTAGAATTCTCTCAAGTGACTCACATTGCATCCATTGTGTTGTTTAGGTAGCACAGATGTATTCATAAGTTTAAGGACACGGTATGACTTAAATACAGTGGGATGGGATTCTTTTCTCATGAGGAGGTGGGGTAATGAGACATTTTCTCACGAAATATCAGAAATGTTTTAGATTGATTGATGAATAAGAAATTTTACAAAAGATATAGGTGGGAGTGAATACTTGATATAATGCACTGCTTAGAAAAAAAAACTCAGCAAGTGTTTTAATTAGCCATTACTTTGTTTATCCTAATCATCTGTTCCATTTTAAGCGAATGCAGCATTATTAGCATTCTGGCTATAAAAATGTTTTCATGTTTTGTTACCTTATGAGCCTATATTATTTGTATTGTATTTGTATTGACTGCAATACTCATACAAGACCTGTGTTACGGTTTGTTCACATCAGTGAATTTAGCCAGTTCTGTTAGTGACACAAAGTGCTGATTGGTCACTACAGTTACAATGTAAAATTACTGAAGTCAGTATATTAGAGTTGCTTATTATCATAAGTTTCCAAAACCAACAACACTGCCGCATGCATCACTTTTACTTCAGTATTACACAATATCCAAATATCTCCTTACCTCTATTCACAGCACAAACGAACCAGACCAGATTTACAGAGTCTCTTGAAATAGTACCTATTCATTTTCACCTGCTCTTCACTTGACATTCTGTCCAAGTAAAACACAACATGTATGGCAAAGTATGACACTCTTATATTTCATGATGAAAACTGTAGAAAGTCTGTGAGTGACCTGTCTAACCGACTATGATTGAAGACAGACATTTTTGACTGTCAAAATCGCAGACTCAAATCTCATATATAATGCTGAAATACACACACACACATACACACATACACACACACAAACATACACATACATGCGTGCAGTGGAAGGATGATGTCGTTTTAATGGCATTGTAGACTTATGCAAGCATTAGAGAAGAAATGATGCAAGCGACTGCTACTTCTCCTTGGTGGTGTTCAGTTATTAGCATGTTTTGAAGTCAGTCATCTCATTTCTGTATTTTTTTTCCTCAGGTCTGGGAATCCATTGGCAAAGCTACATGGCTCCTCTATCCTCGAGAGGCACCATCTGGAGTTTGGTAAAACTCTACTGAGAGATGACGTGAGTCTGCGATTTGAAATGTTTCTGATAATATTTTGAAGGAATAACAAGTTTGTATGTCTATGCTAACACCTCAATGGCTGCTTTTTCACTCTTCCCAGTGAGAAGTGTTTTTCAGCTTCTGTGATTTCATCATTTCAGGCCTTGAACATCTATCAGAATCTTAACCGGCGGCAGCACGAAATTGTGATCCGTTTGATGGACATAGCTATCATTGCCACAGACCTGGCCTTGTATTTCAAGTAAGGGTGTTGTCTATTATAGAGTGCCTATAGAATAAAAAAGGGTTTTCTTCTTCTGCTAAATCACAGAGGAAAGCTACATCACCATAGAAACTGCAAGAATGTTTCTGAGCTGTCAGGAGTTTGTCACCATGAATGACGTTGAGCTAATTATAATGTTCCCCTGCAGGAAAAGGGCTATGTTTCAGAAGATTGTGGACCTGTCAAAAACCTATGAGAGCTGGGATGACTGGACCAAATTCATGATGCTGGAATCGACCAGAAAAGAGATAGTCATGTAAGTATTGTATACTAGTAAAATCAACATTAGACGTGGTCTAATGGGGTGTAGAGCTAGTACAGTGATGAATACACAGTCAAATGCTTCATATAATATAATAAAGCACTGCAGAAACAACGACCTCACTGTTCTCACCACAAAACTGTCAACTAACTAGGGCCTGACAGTACATTAGTATTTGCTCCACAAAAATTATGAAAAAGCTGTAGTATTGGCCAATAATAATTTTTTACATTTGGATCAAAAGTTCAAAATGTTAATGTTGTTTTATTTAAACTGCATGCAGTAGTATGATTTTTGTTGTTTTCTACAGATTACTTCTGCACATTGTAGTGCACTTTTACTGTGTACTGATGAAAAGTAGGCACAAATTATTGTTTATGTTTTTTGTGGAAGATTTATATTACTATCACATAGAAAATTGTTCAGAGTTTTGCACACAACAGTCCTGCTTTACTGTTCTATAGCTACACTTAATAATTAGACTGTCACTACAAATTACATTAGTATAATGCCACATATTGATTTTCAGCAAATAGCCAAGTTTTTTAGTAAACACAATTTCCAAAGGTCAAGCTTTTTTTTCATTAATCATTGGGAAAGGCTGTCAAAAATGCATATAAACAGAGATTTCTTAGTGTAGAAGAGATCAGTAGGAGAATTTAAAGGATTGCATTGTGTCCATGAAACCTGACTACTAATCACTGATGTTTCTAATCACTTTATGATTATCATATGGATCTTGCTACATGCATGTGGAGTGTCAGCATGGTGTTGATGATGTTTTCACAGGGCAATGATGATGACTGCCTGCGATCTGTCTGCTATTGCCAAGCCCTGGGAGATCCAGAGTAAGGTATGGCATTCCTGTGCATTATGCAGTAGCAGGGCAGCTTCAATGGGCCCTGCACTGGAAATAGGCCATGAGTGCACAAAGGAAATAGCTGTGCTCCCAGGCAATATACTGTAATGAGACTCATGCTCTATTCAAATGGTAATGTGATGGTTTGTTCATACCCTGTTATTGTGCATTTAGAAGACCCTGGTTTTGTAGACGGTCCCATATGAAGGCCATCAAAATGTTCAAATTGAAACACATGAAAACTTAGATTTTTCTGCTCATTCTCTTTCATGCATTAAAGTACACAGCCAAGGTCTGGAAAAGCAGATGAAAATGCTAATGACTAAACATCATGCTTTGCTCCAGTTGAAATGTGCAATCTCCCCCAGCAGATGAGCTTGTCTGAGGTCAAGCAACATTACTTCTGTCCTGTTGAGCTAATTAATTAGCTCTAGTTTGCAGGCCATCAGGTTCTCATGCTAGCATATTATATTAAATTTCTTTGGAGTTGCTGAGAGGGTTGCTGTGCAAACGTAATAAAACAGAAGCCTGAGAATTACTCTGAATACAGTTTTCTTTTCTTTTTTTCTCTATTCAAACAGGATGAACTGGGAACATGTGTGTGCACATAAGCATACTATGAGTGAAACAATGCATAGTAATTGGCTTGGTTCCCTATTACAATTCCCACCTTTCAATCCCCCTTTTACCAAATCAGCTAAGGCAGGTGTAAGACAAGCAAACTGAGATGCAGTAGAGGCACCATGAGTGCAAACAATTAATAAATTAATAAATATTTGAATATAGATTTAATAGTTAAGCATAAAAAACGAAGCATTGACACCAGAGTAGAGGGTCCACTCGCTTTATAGTAAAATAAATCAGAATGTGGAACTGAAATTCTGTGAACTACTGCTCATATCACTGTTTTAATTAAGCTCCACTTTGTCTGTATTGTTGGGATACACTGTGATAGTTCAGATTCATAAAGAATTGACATTACATTGAAAAAGAATTGAACAGATTTGTTTAATCATGTCACTGGGTTATGCTTTCTTGTTCAGATTGGCATTTTATGACCCCTGGTCAAATAAACATTTATGAATGTAGAGCTATTTTCCAGTTTTCTTTATGACTACTGCTTCTAATAGTTGGGGATGCATTTGGTCCAACAGGTGGCGCTGTCTGTGGCTGCAGAGTTCTGGGAGCAGGGTGACCTGGAGAGGACTGTGCTGGAGCAGCAGCCCATTGTGAGACTTTCACTGTAATGATGGCACAGGCAGAGAGAGAATGAGAGTAGGAGGCGGTGGTGGGAAAGACAGAAAGGAAGAAAAAGGAGGGAGTAAAAAAGGGAGAAATTTCCCATGGGCCACGTAATGATGTACTGCCTATTATGTGGTGCAGTGAATCAGAAAGAGCGGTCGCAGTGGCCCAGTCAGCCGCACCATTCCCTAACTCCCCTATTTTACACAACTCTGACTTCAGATCCTTTAATGTCAAGCTCCTCAAATTGTCATCACATGGCAACTAACTTCCTTTAAGTCCAACAATTCCTGCCGAAATGAGAGGCATTTGGCTTTTTTAAATGGCTACACTTCAATCTCACACAAAGCTAACAGAGTGCTGTTTGCCCTCTAGCCCATGATGGACAGGAACAAAGCAGATGATCTGCCCAAACTGCAGTGTGGTTTCATTGATTTCGTCTGTTCTTTTGTGTACAAGGTGAGCTGCTCCATTTTGATGAGACAACACACAACTAGGCTTCACTACATATTCTAAACATTCCATCATTGTCATATTAAAACACTTTACAACTTTATTTTTACACTGTTTGAAATTGCCAGCTGCTCTTTACCTTGTGTGGCCATGGTCCAAAATGTCTCAGATACAAGATCTTTAAGATTAATAGATAAAGATGAATATTGACTTGTTTTTTTCTTAAAATGTTATGTAATATTTTCTGTAAAACAGAGAAGGCTATAGTTGACCACCACATACCACAATCCAATCAAATGAAATAAAATAATTAAATAAATTACATACAAATAAAATTATATTCAAATAAACATATAATAAAATTCACATTTTTTTGTTTTATATATATATACATACCATATATATAAACACCATAGACTTTCTGTGTGTGTGATCTTACTCTGTGACTCGTGCTAGTGCTAGTGTGCAATGATGCACAAACTAGAAGGACAGAAAACAATTCACCTGTGAAAAGAACAATGTGTTGAAAACAATTCACTCTCCACATGGACGACTGTGCTGAGAAAAAGTACAGCTGCAGCTTTTATGATTAAAATCAAATACAGCCAATTCAAAATAAAACGAATAATTTAACACAAATCAACATTGGTGTAATGAGCCTGTTCACCTAATCAGTGCAATGGAGGGATCTCCAGAACAGATTGTGTTTTATAGCTTCTGTGAACAAAGATTGCACAGATTTAGACTTGGACATGAATGGAAGCTGTTGGATGTTTACTTTTGGTAGTGGAATGTGTGCAAATGAATATTACTCAAATGTCTATATAATAGTTTTCAGCTGAAATAATATGCCAAATAATAATGTGTAACTAAAGTAGTAAAATCATTGTCGACTATTAACCAATAACATTCCTGCAATGCATAACTGTGAAGTATGGAGGTCAATACCTCACCAGCTTTAGGTTAACTCATTAAACTTTCCTCTCTGCAGGAGTTCTCTCGTTTCCATGTGGAGATTACCCCCATGCTGGAGAGGCTGCTGAACAACAGGAAGGAGTGGAATGCTCTTAAAGAAATACATGAGGCCAAAGTAGCAAAGGTGGACGAGGCTAAGAAGGCCAAGGAGGAGGCCTCAAATTCTGTTGCAGCCAATAAACAGGGTGAGAGCTTTCAAAGCCATTACATTTTGTATGTAAATGGGTAAAATGATGCCCAGAAATGCACGGTATTATCTGCCCCTGGTACATTCTACAGTAGACATAGCAGACCTTTTCAGAATGGCAGAAGCAAGAGAAGCTTTAACATGGCCGCTGTGCTGTGGTGGTTTCCCGCCTTGGCCTTTAACTCTGTGTAGGTTAAGAAACTGACAGAAATGTGAAAAGTGCTCTCAGCGCCCTTTTGCTAATGGGTCAGATTTGACAAACATATTTGTCCTGAGAGACGGTGACCTTAAACTGTGTGTGTCCAACTAACCGCTCTTCTGTCTGCTTTACAGCAAATGGTGGCCCAGCCTCACAATCCAAGACCTGTGTGCTCAGCTAGGACTCTGGAGCTCCAGAGCCGTGATGCTCTACATGTATGGACATTTGCTCAATCATATTCAAGCCAGGTTTCATTATTTTAACATTTAGCTTTTCGAAACCTCTCATTAAGATTAGAAGTTGTGAAAGATATTAAACCAGCTCTGCTTACTGTGTGTGTAATTGACTTTTTGTGTGAAGATTTTACAAAGTGAACATTACTTTACAAAGTTTAAAGGAAGCTGTTCTTATATAAATGAGCAGAACATTGACATTGTCATATGAAAACATTGATAAAAAATATATATATATTTCTTTTTTTCATTATTTGAAAAAGCCAGCAAGTATATACATTGTATAACCACATGTAGAAATGGTCCAGCAATGCTTGGAATAAAATCATGATACATTGAAGGTATTTTGAAAGTGTTTTCCTTAAACTGTGACATACAAGGCTTTGTTCAGACAGCAACATTACGTATTATGCATTATGTATGTACATTATGTGTGTATAGTGCATTGTGTATAATATTTACATAATACAAATAAATACAGTGGTGCACATACACCAATCAGCCGTAACATTAACACCACATGTGAAGTAAACAACACTGACTACTCAGCTACTTCATTACAACTGCACCTGTCAGGTGGGATATATCAGGCATAAAGCGAACAGTCAGTTACTAATGTCAATGTGCTGGAAGCCTCTTATTGTGATAGTTAGACAGTGCATTTACAGTGTTCCAAGGACTACTGGTGAATCAGGTCCTTAACGTCCAAAGCTCACTGACACATGTGGAGAGTCAAGGCTAATCTGTCTGGTCCAATGCCACAGAAGAACGACTGTGGTTTAGAATGTAATGCTGACTCTGATGGAACGGACCTGTAAGCATGAAGGGGGCCTACACGATATTAGGCAGGTGGTGTTAATGATATGGCTGATAAATGCAATCCATTTTTTCCCTGTGAAGTTATCACTTTGGGAGTTGAAAGGGCTGTTTGCCCGTCTAACCCATCCATCACCACCACAGGACCACGAGTGAGCAGATATTATTTAGGTGGTGGACCACTTTTCGGCACAGCAGTGACAGGGTAGTCTGTGCTCGTACTGAAGCAGTGGCTGGGGTTTTAAAAGCTCAGCATCACTGATATAACTGACATGCTGTGCAGTGACAGATGGGCTAGTCAGTAACTGAGTGCAATAAAGTAATACAGTCTGTCAGTCAGTAAACCTAGATCCCAAATGTGTTCATTCACACTATTTTAAAAGGGTGAATTGTGTATGAACCAGCTAAAAATAACCCTAACCAGAAGACATCTTTTTTGCTCTTTTTGGGTCTGTGAAACTGAGTGGTGCTTTGTAGATTTTCCACAACAGCGCTTCAGCGTAGAGGAAGCTGCACACTCGGCTGAGCTCGTGTGCGTGCTAACCGTCCCACAGGGACCATGCATAATCATCAGACAAAAGCCAGGACGATGCCCAGAGGGGAGCGGCATAATTGAGTGGGGAGGCAAGCGAGCCTATCGTCAGGGAAAGGATGGCATGCGGGGGGTGCAGCTATACCATTGACGTCATCTCACACACGCAGTCCGTGCACGTCAGCAGCATGTGATGTCATCCCTGCATCTACCTCACTGCTACAAAGCTGCAGAGACGCATTTGTGCCTTGTGACGCTGAGACTTTCACACGCACATGCTCACACATTGTGGTAACTTATCACTCGTTCCTCAGAATGCTGCATTAACAGGGTGGAGGGGGGGCTTTTATTATGCCTTCCCAGCTAGACTTTCATCCTCCAATCGAGAAGTTCTGCCCAGATACTGAATTTTCCACACAGTAGCCAATCACGCATTGCCTGTTCGCACAGTGGCCCCGCCAGACTGGGGATGAAGGGTGATGATTTCAGAACAGCTGCTGCTGAGGTTTCAACAATCATGCCCCCACCAAACTCCCTTCAATCTGCGCAATGCTGTTCCCTGATGCTCATTCCCAGAACCATTTCATAACACTGACTCACAGTTCTGAGGAAGGTACTGAACTCTGATAGTAGAGTGTAACATATTAATCCTCATCCAGCAAGAATGTAGAACATTGTGAAAACTCTCTCCCAGCAAGAACTTAGAACATTCTGGAAACTGTCATCCAGCAAAAACTTAGAACACTGGAAACTCTCTCGCAGCAAGAATGTAGAACATTTCGGAAACTCTCTCCCAGCAAGAATGTAGAACACCCTGGAAACTCTCTCCCAGCAAGAACTTAGAACATTTCGGAAACTGTCACACAGCAAGAACTTACAAGATTCTGGAAACTCTCTCCCAGCAAGAACTTAGAACATTTCGGAAACTGTCACACAGCAAGAACTTAGAACATTCTGGAAACTCTCTCCCAGCAAGAATGTAGAACACCCTGGAAACTGTCTCCCAGCAAGAATGTAGAACACTCTGGAAACTCTCTCCCAGCAAGAACTTAGAACATTCTGGAAACTGTCACACAGCAAGAACTTAGAACATTCTGGAAACTCTCTCCCAGCAAGAATGTAGAACATTCTAGAAGCGCTCTCCCAGCAAGAATATAGAAGACTCTGAAAACTCTCTCCCAGGAAGAACTTAGAACATTCCAGAAACTGTCACACAGCAAGAACTTAGAACATTCTGGAAACTCTCTCCCAGCAAGAATGTAGAACATTCTGGAAACTCTCTCCCAGCAAGAATGTAGAACATTCTGGAAACGCTCTCCCTGTTAGAATGTAGAACATTCTGGAAACTCTTTCCCTCCAAGAATGTAGAACATTCTGGAAACTCTTTCCCTCCAAGAATGTAGAACATTCTGGAAACTCTCTCCCAGCAGCAATGCAGCACATTCTGGAAACTCTTTCCCAGCAAGAACTTAAAACTTAGTTCTGTAAACTTACACCCAGCAAGAACTTAGAACATTCTGGAAACTCTCTCCCAGCAAGAATGTAGAACATTCTGGAAACGCTCTCCCAGCAAGAATATAGAACACTGTGGAAACTCTCTCCCAGCAAGAATGTAGAACATTCTGAAAACTCTCTTCCTGCAAGAATGTAGAACATTCTGGAAACTCTCTCCCAGCAAGAATGTAGAACATTCTGAAAACTCTCTTCCTGCAAGAATGTAGAACATTCTGGAAACTCTCTCCCAGCAAGAATGTAGAACATTCTGGAAACTCTCTTCCTGCAAGAATGTAGAACATTCTAGAAACTCTCTCCCAGCAAGAATGCAGAACATTCTGGAAACTCTTTTCCAGCAAGAATGCAGAACTTAGTATCAGTATTAGTAAATATTCTTTGAGTTCTCATTGAACATAAACTTAGAATTTGTTGTATCTCATGCAACTGACAACAGAGAAGCAGATATTGACAAATATTCAATGTTCATTAGGTTTTTTATTTTCTGGAGGCAAATCAATGAATATATGTACCCTTTACAGTATACGAGGATCAATTTCTACAGTTTAATAATGTAAACAATCTCAGAAGAGAAATGTATTCAGTTTAAAAGGAAGCCATTGTCTTTTTTTTAAACTATTTACATGAATTAAAATATAATTTATAACATCAAATAATTTCCACTGTATAGATAATTTGTGAAACTAGATTTTAACAGTTCAAAAATACTGAAATGCATTTTGTCTCCATTCTCAAGACATATGAAATCACACAATACAAAGAAAAAAACACCATTAAAAGACATCCAAGCTAAGTGGCATATAAATAAAAAAGACCAAACTCAAAATAAAACCAATATATGTAAAAATATAAAATCTTACTAGCAGTTTGACCATATACCAAAAACTAAGTTAAAAAAGGGAAAAAATCAGTAAATTTCATAATTATTAGATGTCTCAAAAAAAAAAGAAAAAAATGAAACAAAAGAAATCAATGTATGCCCTTTGACATTGATTTTGCTTCCACCAAAGACGAGGTCTCGAAGCATCTAGACAATGACCATCACTGGCTTCATGGATACACACAGACATCAGAGGCATTCTGTTAACCCAGGCTCTGGCACCAAAATGACACAAAATTGGATAAATTTCGATATTTATGATTATGGTAGAGCAGTAAAGCACACAGTATAAATAGTTCCCAAATACAATGATTAGTGGAGATTTCGTGGGGGAAGTCTTTCCAATATTGCGACATACTTTGTGAATGAGGAGCTCATAGGTAATACATGTTTAATTTAAAGTGACATTTTTTGTTTTTTCTCTTTTTGCATTTATTAAAATAACACACACACGCGCACACACAAACGAGGCTAATCAAGACATTCGTGAGATGGATTTGTAGTACTGCACTTTTCCTGCACAACCATCAAATATATCTTTTTGGTCAACTTGCCTCAAGCTCATATAACGATTGCTGAAATGAAGATGTATTGCATTTTAAAGTGGGTTCCCTTTGGAAGTTTTAGTTTTTTCCTTTAATTTGGATCATCGCAGTCTGTACATTCTTCACTGACGCTGAGATGTACTGAAGTGCTTTCAAACGCTGAATAAAATGGTCTAAGTTCTTCATAAGAAATTATATAATCTATATATATATATATTTATATATATATATATATTTATCATCTATATATATATATATATATATTTATCTACACAGACCCAAATACATATATATCCATATATATGTACTGTATACACCTTTCACAATATGGCTGTATTGAAAAAGTTAAGAAAACAGATTGGAGTTTAAAAGGACAGTAGACATTATTAGTAAAAGCAAGATAGCTGTGTTTCCCCTATTGTTTTTAAGGCTCTCCTTGTGAGATTGGGCTGTCAGTGTATTCCTCATTAGACCCACTGAAGTAACCTGGCACTATCTAACAACTCCAGACTTCAGCAGGTCTTCAAGTGCATGCTAACACACACACACACACACACACACACACACACACACACACACACACACACACACACACACACACACACACA